>VZRS01005275.1:237955-271508 GCA_013398055.1 Ifrita kowaldi | reverse complement strand
AAAATCATCATGGCATCACATTAAGATGTGTGCTTTGAAGCTTCTTGATTATCAAGGCCAGAATCTGAATTTCCAGTACCCTGAGAAAAGGCTGCAACTCCTTTGAAATCCCATCATTCAAGGAGGCAGATGTTTAGAAAGTGGACCATGAGACTTATGACAAAAATCACAATAGCTCACTCTGAAAAGGTCACAGTCCAAATGAGATCTTCCTAATGCAAGTTTAATTGCTTTGTTAAGCTATATCAATTTACATCAACTGAGAATCTAGTTTGGTCTCTAATTTCAACAGTGCGCACGGTCCTACAACTTTACAAGTTACCCGTAAATGGGTATTTCTCTGTGTTTCTCAAGAATCTCAAAGGCATAAAAGTGTATTCCAGTTTGTGAAGTCTGCCTTATGGGTCTTTTTATGTTAGGTGAATTGCATCCCAGGTAGGTTTAACCCAAAATTTCCTTGTTGAAATATGCAAATATTCCAACGGACTATTTTGTCACACTTGAGACCAACCCCAATAACACCAACACTAGTTTTTGACACTTTGTGTCTGTCTGTTTGTTATATAAATTTCTTGTTTATTTTCTTTCACTGATTTTGTACATTCACAGGATCCATGGAAAGTTCTGGGGCCATCCCTTCAAAAGGAGTGACATCTACCTCTCGCTTCTCTGTCATAAAATATGGAATAAGTCCTAATTAGAGCTCATCCACAGCAAGAAATCTGCCTTGTATCTTTTCTTGTAACAGATGAGTTGTTTTTTCTTTCCAATTTTGTTGGAAAAATAAAAAATTCAGTGTTTTTTAAAAAGAGGAAAAAAAATCACTGTAAATGAATGAATGAGCAAACACACGTGCATTTTTAATAATGCATGAACACTTATTTTAAGAATAATATTCATGGAAGAGCTATGATTGTTATATGCCTGAAATTCCCAAATGGCAAAATATAATTAAAGTAAGAACTGTTGAACAAATAAACCTGTTAAATACACAATATTACCAGGCAAAATGGCTATGCATTTATCACTTTGCCACTTTAATTACATTGACTGCTGCTCTTCATGCATATATTAATATCTCACTAACATTATGGAGGCTGAGACATAAATTACAAAGCACTGTCTTAAAGGAAGAGTTTTATTCAGGCAGAGTACAGCAGTAACAAGTATTACATACTTTTACAATAAAACTTAACATTGAAACTAATCTCTGCTTTTATTTGGATAGTGTTTCTTGCAGTTTTCAGAAACCTCATCTCCCTAAAATAGTAATTAATGAAGTGCTGGCTTGGAAAATCCAGCTAGAGTGAGTTTCAGATGCATGGGTCAAGAGATTCAGCCTGGGATTCTGAAAGTAGCTGAAGTGTAAAACTCACAGAAGATATTCAGCTTATCTTGAGAAAAGAAAGGAAAGGAAAAACTGTATATCATTTCTGTTTTCTGTATAAATAAAGACTACTATTTTAAGATTGTATGGATTATTTCAGGAGGTTCTACATCATCATCGATTGGCTGGATGTGGCTTTGAGTGGGTGTGCTAGCTATTCACAGCAAAAAAAGGCCAGGAAATTCATTCCCATGGGATGAACTTTTCTGAACCTGGAAATGAGCAAAGAGACTTGGAAGTGACTTTTGACCATTTGGATGAATGATGCCAAAGCTGCCTTCAGCACATTGTAATTCTATAATGTATGCAGCACTGCCTGTGTTTTGAGACCAAAAGCTGTTAAATACAGCTATTGGGCCTGAGAAACCCCTTGGAATGGGACGTTTGGTTGAACAAAATTCAGGAGATATTCCCACACAGCTTGTCACCTTAAGGACCTACTTACAGAGGGCTTATTAAATGTTAATCTCTCGACTAATAGCTGTTAAAACTGTCTTACAAGCAAGCATGAGTAAAACATCTTACACAGGGTTCTAGGCAACTCGGAAGAAATTGCCTTAACTGTTGCTGTTCCAAAATATCAAGTACTTCAGAAAATTTTGACCACAAAGTCAAGTCTGTGGATATTTATCTGAGTTGTGGATATTTAACCACTCGGTCACCTTGTATTTTATTCATGCTCTCTGCCTTACCCGGACTACAGGAAAGAAAACACTCCCAGAATGGGAATCAATATTCTTTCCATAGTGCCTCATAGACTAATCTCAGAGCAGAGAGAGAATATAAGTCTCGCTCTGCATAGATGTCAATGTCCTCATTGATGCCCAGCATTTTGATGTTTGGATTTTTTTATTCCCAATTATTAATGGTTGATCTATCAAACTTTTTTATGGAAGAAGAGCATAGCATTTTCCCCATGTGTTAAATGAAAAGATGAGGCATATACATGAGTTCAGAGGAGTTCTTAATTTCTCAGCTGAAAAACCTAAGATCCAATTTTTCATGTTCCTTCGCTTGTATCATTCTGCGGGTTGACAGCTTCAGGAAAGTTAAAATTCAGTTGTAAGTACTTAACATGCCGCAAAGCTGCCACTGGGTGCCTGAAACTGACATGGCAGAATAGTGGGACAGATGAACAGCTGCCCAAATGTGTGTTTATATCCATAGATTTCCCAGAATTATGCAGAAATTATATGCTGTTACAAAGGGTAGAATTGCATTTTGACGGCAAGGATTATGCTGCCTTTGCCAAAAAATCATGCAATCCCTTCCTCTCACCTTACCTTACCCATTGCACATTGTCCAAATCCTGCTATCAGAGAGGCACAAATGTTCTAGTAATATCTTTATTTACTAGTCAGTGTTGACTTGTTCCTTGAGTAGGTTTACTCAGTCCTACTGAATGACACCAAAACAATGTAAGAAAACTCAGGGTCACATGCATAAGCAACAGGAACCTGTAAAGGGACCCAAATTCCAACTGCATTGACAAATTGAGGGCTGATATCCCAGGCTTCTAACCACAAGATCATGCAACATAAATTAAAAAAAAAAAATAGACAAGACCATTATGTTAAAAACTAATATCTAAAACTGCATCAAATAGAAGCATAATGGGACACAATCTTTGCCTCTGTCACACTGTCTTCTACTGATTAACCAGACTAACCAGTGGTAGTGGGAAGCAGGAGGCTGCTATCTTCAGTAATCTGACCTTAGCAGTGGATGGAGGACAAACCTTGACACTGTATTTCACAATTAATTGCTTCACAGCTGGAAGTAATGTTGCGATTCATGAACCTTACGTGGTTTTCCAAATTCAAGTGGAAATACAGTTCAAAAGCTTCTGGCTGCTACCTCCCATGGCTCTTCACATTTTTGTCTCCCAATCATCTATACTATCCACAGTCATCCTTATAGACCTGAGTCCGATCCCTGTCCCATCCTTCTCTACTCTTTACTCCCTGATCCTATAGCCTCAAAGATGCAAGGATAATTGCAGTCAATAAAGAACCTAAGGAATACTGATTTTCAGCCAAATTTGTAGAAATTGCAATTCTTTAGGTTGAACACCTTGAAAAATTTGGACATATCTTTACATTTTACGTGACTCCTCCAAAGTACAGAAGTATTTCATTTACTTCACATCAGGCTTTTTGGATTGAGCCAGTCTACTTTTGTCTCTGTAATTATGAATTTTTAAATTTTTTTCATAAAATTTGGTTTGAGCAGCAGTTTCCTGCAAATGAGACATTGCAAAAAAATAATTCTCTTGGTAAATTACCTGCGTGGTTTTAAAAATGGCATTTCCTTTAGCAAAGTATGAAGTTCAAACAACAGGTTTGTGGGCTTTTGTTGGTTTTTTTTTTGTTTCAGTTTGTTTTTTTCTTAAATCTAGTTACTGCTTTTGAAATAGATTTTCATTTTCTTACATTTTATATTGTCTTACCTCAGGAGTGCTCCCACTCAAAGTTGAAAAGGAAGATACTGTATAAGAAATACTATCAAAATTTAATCCTTGATCCTTGTAGTCCAGTCTTCAAGACATAGCAACACACACTAGGGCCCTTTAGTCATCCACAGTTTACAATATGTTTGTCTTCTATATATTTGACAAGAAGATAGTAAATTTTTTGAACAAAGCAAGAATTTCCAAATTTGCTATATGTTACTGTAGATTTAAAAAAAAAAGTGCCTCCAAATTCAGATCAGTTACCTTGTAGAACATTCTGAAAATTTCCTTCATTTCTGCTAAAATAACAATTCTACTTTTAACAACAACAACAATGACAACAACAAAAGAATCCAGCATCTCATATGTCAGTTAGTGGAAAAGCCAATTTCCAGCTGGTATAAGCTGCAAACGCTCTCATGAGCTCCCAAAAAAACGACACCAATTTACACCAGTGCTTAAGTACCGCCTTGTGGTTTAGAGCAGTAATGATTAATAGAAAATACCTAAAGGTACTCAAAACCAAAATTTAAGAGAAAAGTCTCTGGCAGAAATGACACTGTCACAGGACGGCAAGACCACTGGAATAACAACCATGCTATCAAAACATAGCCAAAGGAACACAGTTTGAAAAGAATTAGAATATCATTATCAATGACATGAAGAAAAAAGATAAGAACAGCTTAACTACTGCCTGTCAGTGCATGCACCTAGTGCAGCACCCAGCTTAAATAGTATTCAGGCAGCTGCCTCTGTATATACCCAATATTACATGTTAATGTAAAAGTTACGACTGCCAAGATAGCCCTTTCTTTTTCTTGCTCATTCAGATGGAAACACCAGAGACTATGCTAAACTTTTTTGCATGGTGTGTATGTACTATGACTTTAAAATTGAATACCAGGATGTTCAGGGTTGCTACATGACTGACAGCTTCTCCGTGCTCTACAGCATAGTTGAAAAGGGAATACACCCAGCAGGACTCAGCATATGGATGGGAATTCAATTTCTTATTAAAAAGACTGACCTTTCTCAATGTTAATCTCATCCACATGTCTTCACCTCCCAGTAGCTCAGATTTCCCACTTCTAGAATGAATAAGAAGAGAGCTTGTCTACTTGGATAGAACTGGAAAGGAATTTAATATCCACCTGTCACAAGGAAATCCTTGTTCAACAAATAGGGGAAAGGTACTCAAAATAATGGTCTGGATTCTAGCCCTTATTTTATGGTAAAACCATGGGGTAACAATAAGCAACTCCTTTAAACATTTTCATCTCTGCTTTCCCTCACCCATTTTGCATTGGTTGCTACAGGGTTTATTGGGGGGACTGTCCCTTATTGTGATGTTGCTTCTGTTTCTTTTCTCATGCCCAGTGCAGAGTTCTTTAGTGGTAACATGGTTTAGAGCATCTGTTGCTGTAATTTGAAGAATTTTTAAATTTTTTCATCTAACTGCAAAATAATTTTCTTTAATGCACTGAATACTTCAGACTGTAAACACACAAATCATGAAAGGAATGATAAAGGAAGCACAGTGTAAAATTGAAATAGATGTCAACTTGAAAGGTCCTACGGCTCAAGAGGAATTACAGTCTGTCATTCAAAAAGTCAAATACACAGTGGTTAAATACTAGAAAATATTTATGAGACAAACAGCAGTATTCAGAGTTCAGATAAAGAGGCTGTTCTAAGACATGACAAAAAATGGCATCTGTTGAAATACTTCTAGCTGGAGAAATCCGAGATAGCATTCTTTCTTTCTCAGGTATGGCAGTCTCTATAGCTTCCCTCAGTAGATGGATTAAAATGATGACAGACGAAGATTCATTGCCAAAGTAAATGAAGGATCACATTTAGATACGTAATTACTTGGGTTTGGGCCATTAAAAAAATTTAAAAAAAAAAAAAGGAAGCTAAACACAGATTCAAATCTCTACACTGGTAATATTAAATTGTTCTTTGACATTCAAGCAACTGTCAGAAACTCAAAGTAGCAGTGCCTTTCCATCAGTACAGACCACAACTGTGGAGACACGATGACTCTTTCCCTTAGTTTTGGCAAATACCTTTTGTACCATACAGCTTTTGGCTATAACAGGTGCATAAAGTTGTCTTCTTCAAGAAACCCTGCCCAGTATGTATGCATGCAGGTTTTCCAGACCTTCTGAAAAATGAGATAGGTAAGTCCTGTTGCAATGTTGAAGACTTGGCATAGTATCATTACCCTACTGAAATTCCACAAATTTCAGTATGGCTTGGATTTCAGCTCTGGATGAGAGAATAACCACTCGATACTTCATTTGGTCCTAACCATTCCCTCAAGTCAAACAGGACATAATGTATTTCTGCAATACTCCTCAAGCCACTGTTTTTGTTTCAAGGTGGTGGCAGATGCCAGCCATACTGGAAGCATTTCAAACTGACTCCGAGACATTAACTTGCTGCCCAGAGAATAAACTTTCCTCTTCTGTTTGCTGAGTGCTTTAGGGAATGTTTCAGACATGTTTTGCAGGACAAACCCTTTTGTTTTGCTAATAGAGCTCATGTACATACTTCCAGTGGGAAAACATCTGTTTTATAAATCTGTCCTCCTAGATATAGCTGGATTCAAACTACAGACTCTGGAACCACATCCAAATACTCCCAAAGTTCAGCAGAGTTTGGATCAGGAGGCTGGACTGAAGTAATTGCAGAAAAATAGGCCAGGTTTGGGATTTAAGCTCCATACATTTTCAGGGACACTGAGGTTTTGTCTTAGAACCAGCTACGCTTCTCAGTTCCGAGCACATTCATTTCATGTCGCTTTGGACAAGGAGGCTGCACCTATGCACAGCGACATAATACACGGACATTTCAGTCAAAGGAACTGCTCTCATGAAAAAATGAGGTGAGGTTAAAAGTTACTTTCTAAATCCATTTCACTCATCCACCAGAGAAATTTTCAAACTTCTGCCTCAGTGCAAACCTCAGTCAGACAATGCAACATGATCCATAACAAAATCAAGGCTTTTTTCTAAATTATTTTATAACAGAGTGTGTTAGCTAGCATCTGATGGTTGTCAGCTTTGACATATTGTCAATTTTATTTTTTTTAATATTGGGCTCATTTTTAAACATAATAATAACTGGGAAAGTAATTATCTTAGTTTTTTGAAAATCTTTAGTTTTGGTTATGCTCTTTAACAAACTGACATCCGATAAAAATAGACAACAAAGAATTCAATGAAACCTTGAAAATTTAGACCAAAGAACCTCTGTGAACTTTTAAGGTGAGGGATTAAAGTCTTCTGAAACATCTGCTGCTCAATAGTCTCTATCAGGTCAGAAGTTTCAAACGTAGAATCTACTCCTCATGAACATATAACAGATGTTGTTGTTCCTTGTCTTATATCCAATATATGAGTATGTAAGAGAGAGTAGCACAAAGCCTTCTGAAGCTACCCATGAATCCTCCTAGATACAATATCCAGATCTATGCCAGTGAAGGAGCCGCACTGAAAATCACAGCTTTGGGTACCTAAACAATTCAAAAAACACACTCAGCAAATGCACTGTGCAAGGAAAACAAAACAGCCTAAAACACTACTCTGAGATAAAAAATAGCCATAGCAAATTACAGTCTACACTCACTGAGCTCCCTAATCAATAGTTTTAAGAATTAAATATTTATTTAAATCCTTATTAGGAGAGACACTAATCACCAATAATTAAAGCAAATTACATCATCAGCTATTCAGCATCTGAATGTAACACCTGGCATGAGAGAAGCCGCTAAGAGGGAAGTTCAAAGACTGTTGAAGCTGATGAAGCCATGGTTGCACAGATCTGTTTCCAACTGAAGCAGTCTCTGTCCTACTCTCTCCTTCTGGTGATGCCCTTTCACTTCTTCCTCATGCCGGCACAGCTATGTAACTGCGTGTTGATCTGGAGAGAGAAAATTCTGCTAAGAAATATCTTTTTTTTTGCCACATCATTCTTTACTCACAGGGAACGAGAGCCTAGCGAGATGATAGCAAGGAGCAGGTGCTGCCTAAAAGTGGTACAAAACACAAAATGGCAGCTAAAGACTATTCCTGCAGCTACAGTGAGCTTTGGGCTGGGCCTCATCTCCACTGAAAAAGGATTTGCCACACAGCTATCATCTCTCTTTCATCTTAAAGGAGAGAGCCCAGCTTAATTCCATTTTTACCTCTGCCAGCAATAAGTGATGCTGGCAATGACCAATATTTTCTATGGCTTTTCCTCCCCAAATGTAATTGCAATTTATATTATTTTCTGGATGACATAAAAGCCCAGAAGTGGTGCAAATATTCAGGAAAACTCGTATGCCATACATGAAAGTGCTGTGATTCTGTAAAGCTGGGAGAGAAAGGCACTTTGTACTTTGCACAAATGAACAGTAAGTACAAGAAGAACAGCTCACCACTGAATGAATGTTTTATCATTCTCCTTGCTGGGAGATATATGCTTGTGAGCAAAAACCCCTGCCGTAAAAATGCTGCCATTGTAAGAGAACCAGAATATTCTCAAAACTGTGCCTGATGCAGAACACTGTTTTCTCTGAGAAGGGTGGGATTCAAATGCCTTGGAGGCAGGCTAGGGGACTACACAGCATGTTGTTTTGTGAGAACTACTTTGCTCTGAGAAGGAGATTAAAGGAATCTAGGTTTCTTCCAACCTCCGGAGCAGGACTTTGCGCCTCAGACTGTGGCACAACAAGGCAAGTGTGCAGAGCAGGTGGTTCACCTCACTCATCGTGAATCCAAGATAGATGGGAAGGGAGGCCGCTCTTGAGAGAGCTCTTGCAGCCTGGCAGGAGTTCAGTCCATTCCAGTCCTTCATGCAAAGCTCTAGCAGGATCTAAGCACTTCAAAAAGTCTCTCCCCTTGCCCTCCCCATAAAAAGCACAAAGTTTTTTTCTGTGTGGAATTTGACCTGTAACTCAAGAGGGTCTGATAGTTATAACCAGGAGTCAAAGCCCAATATCACTTCTAGTGGAGTTATTCTGAGTCAGGACTACTGGCATAGGCTCTAGGAGAAAGCACAAAGTAAGCACAGATTTAAAGAATCAGCAGTCAGGTAGATTTGTGGATTTTTTGCCTAGAAGGAAAATTAACATAATGTATTTCTCTTCCCTTGCCATTATGTGGGGCACTGACATCCCAGAGAAATCAAAGGTCACTAAAAATTTGATGCACCATCCTCACAAGTCCTTAGAGACAAGACAGGGAAGACAGGGTTATCCTGAGTATTCCCTTTTGAATTGCTTTCAGACAGAGATCTCTAAGAATCAGACAGGATGTTATTTATGTAATTTTTTTTTTACATCCCAATATTTAACTACCACCCCACTATTGAGAGAAGATTCAATGAATAAAATAGGAAAAGATGTGTGGAAGAAATGGGGCCTCCCTCTGCCTATATAAAAGTTCAGTTGATGACCTGGGGTTCATAAGAACTAAAGCATTAAGATCCTCTGGATCTTTTACAGTCTTAGAAAAGGATCAGTGACCTACTCAGCAAAGTGTCTCCATAAAGAAATGGGGGCCTCTCTCATCATGATTAAAATTAATCAACACTTGTGTTGGCAACAAAGAAGCTGAGGGTTTAATGGATGCAGAAAAGAGACAACCTCCCAGCCTAAGGGGCTATACCTCAGCTATACTTAACTGATAGCTGAGGAAAAAGGCTTGCCCTTGTAAGGCTTGCCCAACACATCACACTCAAGAATTATTGTGGAAAAACATAGGAGTTTTTGATCTGCTCTTCAAACATAGAGTATGAAAAGACTTTTCTGTTGGTGACAAAATCCTTCAACTCCATCACTGTTGCATATTCTATCAGGACTCAAAACACTCCGTCCTTTCCTTTTAGAGAGTCTCAATTCAAGGCAAATTAGAAAATTATAAAAGCTCTTGTGCCCCAAGTTAAAAAAGCAACATTTCCATACTCTGCTGTTCACAATGGATGGGCTCTTTTTACTTATGAGAGAGGAGAAAAAATGGCTCTACCTCAAGTTGCAGGTCCCAAACTGATAACCAAATAGCTTGCCGAAAATACAGTATGGCTAGTGCACAGTGAAAAAAAAGGTGCCTCTTCTTTCATGATCTAATTTTTATTTGAAAGGCATCAAAATTAATACAATCTGCTATAAATCAACACACCCTGAAACTTGAAGCTGTTGAAGGAAGCTGGTGTCCCATGAGTTTTCTAACTGAAAATTATGAAAATTCTCAGCAGTCACAGGGGAAATTAGAAGTTCCTGAAACCTGCTGTTGAAAGTGGTAATCTTGACATTGTCAGTGCTTGTAGGGTGCTTGTTTCTCAGCCATGCCTACAAGTTATGTCTATATTAGGATGTAATGCAGGCCAGTAGGAGATCACAGAAACAGCCAGCGCTGAGAACCAGCACACAGAGCATGCACAGCATCTGCATTTCAAGGAGTTTTATCTTGAACACTTGCTCTTCTTGTTGACTGAACTCCCACTAGTGATGGAAGGAGGTTGTGTGTGTTCATGGAATATGTCTTTAGGTTTAGTTTGATTTGAACAGAATCCAGTTGCGGAGCCTCAGACGTCTGTTCAGAGCAAAGTCCAGCACATGATGTAAAGGGTACATCTGGAGATTGGCTTCAAGAGAGTGCACTTCAGCCAAAAAAAAATGCTCTAGTTCATACCCCTCAAAGAAGAAGATGAACAATTTTGAAAAGATGAGGAGGGGGGAAAAAAAAGGAGTATATCCTGGCTGTGTGAATAGAGAAGTCCACCTTCCCTGCAGTATTTCAGTCCACACCAAGTGAAACCTGGAGGAAGAGAGTCCAGCTCAGATGGACAAACACCATGTCTGCAGGAGTAAAGGGAAGGGCAGGACAGGTTTCACCAATTAACTCAAGTAAATCTGCTCTTATTTTATCACAAATTGTTCTCAAAAGCTAAAAATAACTGTTTCTTTTTCTATGTAACCATTTGTGTTTGTCTTCCCATTGAAAGAGGTTGTACATGTTTTCTGAGTGTTTGCTAGGAGCTGTGACAAACAAAGCAAATCACGCTATTTCATCAAGAGGAGGAATAACTTAGTGAACATAAAAGAATCACACAGAAAAATCCAGCTGAGGCTTAATATTTGGGCCCAACAAAAAGTTTGCAAAACCTAAGTCAAGACTTTCAGAAACCAGGCTCATTCTGCCTTTCTTCTTCTGTGACACTGGAAGATGTACAAGTAATGATGAATGAAGGACCTATGACTTGATTATGAATCACCTTCTGTCTGACTTGGTCTCCTGAATCATTTTTATTGTAAACTAAACTCTTTGTGGATTACTGTCATTCATGAATTGCCTGGTAATACCAGTTTTGCAGCTGATGTCTGCCGCTGATCTGACAAATTAGAGAAGATAGACTTTTTTTTCCCAGTTCATGGATATTTGCATAAATTATGTTTGGACTGCTTTATAAAACCTGAGACTGGTGAAATATAACAAGACAGTCAAGCAACTCAAGAACAACTGCAAAAAAAGTTACAGAGACAACTTTAGGCTTCTCATCAGTGTAAGGAAAATTGAACTATGTGGCCCCAAAAGAGGACAAAACTCACTTCTGGGACACCATCAAATCTTGTACTTGGGGGGAAAAGGGAAGGCTGTGGCAGGTGTAGTGGGAAAGTATGGCTGTGAAACTGGATTTGAACTCCATGGGACTGAGGAACAAAGAAGAGTTACAAAGAGATATGGAAACCTGTATTATATTTTGGGGGGGAATTTCATACTCACCTTACCCTACAAGCCTGCAGGACTCCACTGAATCTGTTTGTCTATGGTAGCTGGACATGGCAGTGACATGGGATCATGATTATCTGACCAGTGCATGGTAACAGCCATATTCCACCCAGCCCCAGCTCTCGTCCTTTCCAGAGTAGGGTCATCTAAAAAGCCATATTTTGTCTTTGGGAAAGGTCCTGTCAAAAGAAAAGTAGTGCTTTTAAAGCTTCAGATAAAGTGAAAATGTTCCAACCCAAATGATTCAGAATGGCAATTTTCTTTCTTTTTTCTTGAAATTAATTTGTCAGTTTCTACATTAAACAAAAACAAACAAACTAGAAACCCAGAAAATTAATGTTTTTATTTGTAAGGGTTTTTTTAAAATACAATTTAATATGCCATGAAACCCAAAATTAATTGTTTTAGGAATTTTAAATTTAAAAAAATTGTTGATGCTTTTGGCTTTATCCCATTATATTATTAAATAAACTTGAGAAACAAAACAAATTGAAAAACCTAGCTACCACTGAGTTTTCTTGATTGCTCTGATCAACTCATATGCTCCACGTCACCACACCCTCCTTTCACGCTGTTGTAGAGAGTGATAAGGTCCTCCCGAGCCTCCTTTCCTCCAGGATAAACACCTCCAGCTCCCCCAGCTGCTCCTCATCAGACTCATGCCCCAGACCCTTCACCAGCTTCACTGTCCTTCTCTGGACATGCTCCAGCACCTCAATCTCCTTCTTGTAGTGAGGGACCCAAAACTGGACTCAGGATTCAAGGTGCAGCCTCACCAGTGGCCAGGATAGTGGGGCAATCTCTGCCCTGGTTCTGCTGACCACACTACTGTTGATAAATTTCTGATTTTTTGCATCTTTTCAAGAATTTAATAAAGAGCCTTTCAAGACATTATTCCACGCAGGTCTTAACGATGACCAGAGTGCTTTTTCACTCTGGATATTCATTCCTTCTGCAGCATCTTATCCCAGTTTCGTTTGCAGTTGGATTTCTAGGGTGGGAACACAAACCATGGCCATCTTCATGGCTCTGAAATGATTGAATTTTTAACAAATCACAGAAATACATTCCAGTTTCTCTCTATTAAAATGCAGAAGTAATTTTTTCATTAATTTGTCCAGACGCTAGGTTCCACCTTCTGCCCAGAGATGTAACTAAAAAACAGTTCTGCACTGTCCGTCAGATGCACGTTTGGCTGCAAGAACACAGATGCCCTTGGACTTTCATCTTTCCACAGCCACTGTCATGCATGTTGTTTTTGCTGTCACACCCCACAGTTTCACAGAAAAGCAAAGCCTGGACTACAGTGGGAATGCTACAATTCTTCTTCACTTAAGAATATGCAGAGCCCATAGAGGGAGTGTCAAAGTATCATTCCCTGCTGTGCAAGTGTGACAAACATATAGACAGCTTTCTCAACAAACTGAGAGAGGAAGAAAAGCATGTTCAGAATTCACATAAATTGCAGGGCTCTGTTGGCCACAGAATTTCATGAGAAGGCCTGCACTTGTAAACTGGAGTGGGCACAGAATTCCGTCTCTTTATTACACTATTAGCAAGAATTTCAATGATGAGAGCTACGAATGTTAGAAATACTAATGATGGGTAGGACTTCATACCAGTGAGCTATTTAATGAGTAAATTTCACATGGTAACAGTGAGGAGAGGGAGGAATAATCCAGTGCAGAGGTTGTTCGGATGGGAGCTCACACCACTGGCCAAACCATGACTGCTCAAACAGCTATTGCCAGTAACCACTGGCAACTGCAGCACTGTCAGCTCAGCCTGTTCCAGCTGTAAGACTGTGTAACTCACCTTAGAGTCTTTCATTAGGGCTTTAATGACTCATAAATTACGTGCCAGGATCCTAAAGCCTGCTTCACCCTTCTCTCAACTAAGATTTCCTCTGTGACTTTTGACAAGATATTTCATTTTAACCCTACCACAGATCCCCATCTACAAAAATGGTGAGCACAATCCTATTTTTTAAGTTTTGTGAAGGGGCATACCCAATACAAAGCACTCAGAAGTCACCATGCTAACATCTGGAGAAATCAGGCAGGAAAAGCAGCTAAGCACAAGGCAGCTAAATGAGGTTGATACATGTTTTGTTGCACATTAAACTTTAATTGTTCATGAAGGCAAATGCATTATGAATAAAAAAAAAAAGTAGTGACAACCTTGTAAGAATTAAAAAATTTGATATCATTTGTGAGTTTACCTTAGAACAAACTCAGAGAGACAGAGGCAGGCACGCACCTACATACACACACATCCTTGCATTTACTTGCATGTGCAAGTTCAGGTGCATGTGAAAAGCTCATTTTTATTTGCAGGTGCAAACTTTTTCCAGTGTTGAGGCTTGCAACTCAGGAAATTTTGCACATTTCACAAGGGTGGAAAAAAGTTTTGATTTCATGGTAAATATTTCATGAAACAAAGACCAGATGTTTGTCTTAGCTCCTGTTTTCACTCTGCCTTACTTTCCCAGCTGGAGTTATTAATTATACCTTTTATTCTCCTACTGCAGGTCTTAACTCCAAAAGATTAAATGGCTTGATTAGCACTGTTTAGCTTTTCCTAGGTGGTTTATTGAATGTCACATTTAACATTCTGGCACCTCACAGCTGAAACTAAATTCTTGCAGCCTTGAAGGAATATGACTAATTTTTTTACCAGAGAGCAAGAGAAGGGCGTTTGTTACATATTTATGAGCACATCACGTTGGACATTTCTATTTACTCTTTAACACACTCTCACAAACACACAGCCTGTCCTAGGCTGTATATTATTTATAAATGTTGACACTTGGTACTTTTGGAAATGCCTCTCGGAATTATTTTCATAAAATAGTGCCTGGGAGGCTTACAGAGATTTGTAGAAACCTTGGAGTTAATGAAATATTCTCACATGATTTTTCTAACTTTTCTACCTGCTTGGAAGCCTATAGAAAAGGATGCAAGTACACAATCCTTTAGCAGAAATACAACACTCAATTCTTCATCCTGGTGTGGCTTATATGGCTCATGAGACAGAATCGATAATTCACCATGAGACACCTTTGATGCTGCTCCATTAGTGGCTGGTTAAGACAGTGCCAAGATTCGTTCTTTCAAGTTGCCTAAGACCCGAATCCTAAAGCTCTCTACTCAATTGAACCTTGAGCCAGCCATCAGATGATGGCCATCCCAATGTTTGCACTGGACCAGTATCTAAAGCCAGAAGGCTGGTGTGGGTTTGCTGTGAAATAAAAAGCTGCCTTTTTATTTCACAGGCTGTGAGTTAAAGTGCTTGCAAACAGCTTTCTCTCTTCTCCCTCCCACCCTCAAAGTCTAGGACTAACATGGGTAGCTGCCTAGCTAGCTTAAAGTGCTTTCAAAAAAACATCATTTTGATCAATTAAACCCATGTTCTTCAACATCTTTTCAGATTCTAACTTAAGAACTTCTTTAGCTTCATGTGTTTTCTACTTCCAAGAAAACACAGTGATGATCGATCAGCTACTTGTTCTGAAGACAGAATAGACTATGTAGACTCTGATTGTTAACAGCAGAACACAGTAAGAAGTAAAGGCTGAACACAGATTTCAGCCCATGGCAGGACAGAGGTCCTGCATAACCACTGAAAGCTGTTCCTGTGCAGATGGAGACAATGTGAGCTCAGTTTGGCCAATTTTTATAATCATTTGTTTGAATTCTGAGTCACCTGATCTTAAAAAGCGCATCTTTTATTTCTTCCAGTTTACATTCACATCCACATATAAATGCCCACAGAGGAGGGGCTATATCTGCATCACAACAGAGCACAGGGGTGAGGGCACTGCATGGAGCTTGCCGGCTGGAGGAGCTCAAACTACAAAGCTGGAAGCAGCCAGGTCACACTGAGTAAATTAGACAGAGACCCCCTTTCATTCTTTGCACCATATGCCAAGTATCCTGCACTCTGGGCACGGGGCAATAGCAGCACACCATGTTTATATACATGTGTCAGGAGCCGTGGCCATTGCCACAAGTGCAGAAGCAATTAAGACTTAGAAAAATTTCTAAACCTGCAATGATTTTTGTTTGTCACGGATTACTCCCTCACCCCACTCCCCCGCTGTGCTCTCTCGCTCTGCTTGGTTTCCCATTCCATTTACTTCCAAAGTGACCCCCCAAGCCCGAACAAACAAAACCAGATGTGAGACTAAAATGCTATTTTGTGTCACTGCAGCAGCCCTTTGTTTTGCCTCATTTGTTTAGCTCTAGTTTGTAAGAACTTTGGGGCAGAGGCTCTCAATTGCTCTTTGTTTACATCTCATCTGCAAAAGGGCCTCCTCTTTCTTCTCTGGCTCTTGTACTCTACCACAATAAAGATGACTATTAATAATATGACCTTCAGCTAGCTGGAATGTATTCAGCAATTTAAGGCATTGACATTGGAGAAATCCTTATGAATGCCTGAGATCATATAACCCTTCGATTTGTTTTCAGGCCTATCTCCAAATTGTGGTTAAGTAGCTATCATTTCTAACATTTGCATTCCTCTTACCCCATAGTGTGGGGGGGGGGATGGTACTATCATAATTATACCACATTCTTCTGGGTTCCATAACGAGCTATTATTTTGCTAATGGAATATTCAAGCAGTCTGCAGTAATTTATCAAATAGTCCCAAGTCCCATTTTCTCTGTGTGAATCTTTTTGTTCACAGGTAAATTGATGTGTGGGGGGTTATCAAGGCTTTTTTGTAATTCAAATTAACCATTCCACCCCCCTCTCGGAAAAAAAGATCGTTAGACACAGAATGTTATTTTTTTTTCTAATGATGTTTAGAATTAGAATTGTGCAGGCTTCCTGTGAGTGGCAATTTCTGCATTTTAATTCATTCTTACAGTGTTTTTGCATTTTAACGCCTAATTTTGAAAATTTGCCTAAACTAAAGGGGAGCAAAATGTAATTCCATTTCTCCTTACAACTATTGTCTGCTCCACTGTCAGATTAAACTGCCAACAGTGTAGGGTGCCATTGAATTGGAGATGAGAGGGAAAAAACCACCACCCTCTCAATTTATTTTACTTTCAGTGAAAAAAAGGCCAAAACCCCAAATTGGGACGTGTTCTTGGACCACACTGAAAAAACACACACACACACACACACACACACACACACACATACACTCAGACACTCTCACATCTCTTCCACTGTATATTTTTCTGTGCAAGAGGAAGAGGGAAGGGGTGTGCACACCGTCACACTCCTGCATGCATGCATGCACACGTGTATGTAGGGTAGCAGGGGGAACTGGTGCCTAATAGAAGAAGAGTATGTGCAAATGGTTTCTATGAATGACAAGATTTCTTGTCTTCTCAGAAACTGTCTCTGCCATAGTCCCCCACTTATCTCCTAACTACAGTTAGGAAATTAATGGCTGGCAATGTCAAGTGAAGAGTTTTGGCATAGAATGACAGAATGGCTGAGGTGAGAAGGGACCTCTGGAGACTGTCTAGTCCAAGCCCCTGCTTTGATCAAGATCACAGATGACACAAAACTAGGAGAAGTGGTCAATACAGCTGATGGTTGTCAGCAAGAGCAGGTTGCTCAGGATGTTGTCTGGTTTTGAATATCCTCATGGATGAAGACTGCACAACCTTTCTGGGCAAATGTTTTAACAACCTCGCTGTTAAAAAAACCTGTGCTTTTTTATGTTTAAATGGGGCTTTCTGTACTTCAGTTTGTGGCCATTGCCTCTCTTCCTGCCACTGTGCATGTCTAAGAAAATTCACCCCAGTCAGGTATTTACACACAAAGATCTCTCAGAGCCTTCCCATCTCTGGGCTGAACAGTCCCAGCTGTCTCAGCCTCTCCTCCTATGTCAGATGCTCCAAACCCTTATCATTTTTGTGGCATTTTGCTGGACCCACTGCAGTGTGCCCACTTTCACTGGGGAGCCCAGATCTGGACCCAGCAGTCCAGTCACATCTCATCAGGGCAAACTAGAGGGAAAGAGGTCACCTCACCTGATGTGCTGACATTGCTCTTCCCAGCACACTCCAGGACATTGCTGGCTTTCTTTACTGCAGGAGCACATTGCCAACTGATGCCAACTTAGTGCATTCCAAGACCCTGGGGGCCTTTTTTGCTGGGCTATTTTACAATAGTTTGGCCCCAGCCTGGCCTGGTGCATGGGCAGGATCTGACATTTCCCTTTCTTGAACTTCAGGGGATTCCTGACACTCATTTCTCTAGCCTGTTTATGTCCCTGTGGATGGCAGCACAACCATCAGCTGTACCAGCCACTTCTCCCATTTTTTGCCATTTGCAACCTTGCTGAAGGCATGTTCTGCCTCCTCATCCAGGTGACTAATGAAGATACAAAATACTAGCTGCAGGACTGATTTCTGGGATACAACATAGTGACTGGCCTCCTGCTGAACTGTTTGTGTCGCTGGTCACAAAACACTGAGCCCATCAATTCAACCATTCAACAATTTTTACCCTACCTCAGAGTCCACATCCTTCATTTTCCTCACCTCATAGTCCATACTTCCTTCATTTTCTATGAAGGTGCAAGGGGGAGCAGTATTGAGCGCTACAGAGGAAATTAAAAGAAAAAAATCCTATGGAGAGGTTATTGCCTTCATCTGCCTCTATAAATGTTCTGTCCATCTCATCTTCTTGGATCCTGTTTTTACCACAAGTATTATAAGCGGCGTCACATGGCTTTTTTAGGGATCTGCCTCTATAAAGTACATTACAAGGAGAGTTCTTTGCTTTTTCAACCCACAGGGTTAATTTTCCTTTGCATCCGAATGCCATATGCTGCCATGAATTTGCATTCCACTGAATACAAGAACTTGTTTACTCCCTCTCTTACAGAAACAGCTCCCACTCATTTATTGTGGGGTTGAAGTAGAACCAGCTAATAAGCAATTTCAAGATCAATCCATGGGACATGAAAACAGAAAAATCTACCAACCATAAGGTTTTTAATCTCTGACTCATTATTTTGGGTCAAAACTTTATCCTGTAGCCAAACATTCCTCCAGTGAAGGTTTATATTAAAACTGAGATGTTACTGGAGGAAGAGGGAGAGGTCCAGTTTTGTTTATGTCTAGCTTGTCTTTTCTAATGAGAACTATTCTCTCACAAAGAATTTCTGATTTTTCCCAGTAGTTTGTCTTTCTGTAGCCTTAGTTCAGGTGGATTCTGAGCCAGGTATCATCTGAATGTGCCGGTCTGGTATAGTATGTTTATTCAATGCACTAATAATTTCTTAAGTGCTCTGCTTATTGAAATATGTAAAGATCAGAAAAATGAAAGATCTTGAACTTCATCAGTTATCACCCAATCAGTCTCTCCAGCCTTCAGTTCATGCCTCCAGAATAAACTGGTTTCTTCCCTTACCTGCTGGATGATCAGTGCACACAGGGTAGCACGAGCTACTCACACCTGTGCACAGTGCTGACTTCTGGTCTTCCATTCCAAGAACTCACATCAAATCCTGCAAACCTCAGATGTATGCCTGCCTACTGCAAAGCCTGCCATTGAAGGGGCCTTATAGATGGGGTATTGTGACAGTATAGCATGAAAACAAATGAGTCAGGTATTCATTTTATCCAAATGACACAAACAGTACTGGCAGAGACAGCTGGGGAGGTGGGCAGGAATTTGCAGCTGCGCTAGGAATTCCTACCAGAAGAAGTGTAGCCAACATGTAATGTGGAAATTTTAACCCTGAAGCAATGTTCTGCTATAAACAGCAAATCTCTTACTACTCTCTGCATGCAGGCATTTTTTTAATTTCCATTTTAGAACATATGTCAGATCTTGCTCTATTGTGACACATTCCCTTTGAACTGCATCACCCCCGTTTATAAATACGTCATCTGAAGTGGTGAAATGCTGGGGGGTTTATTGCCACATTCACTGGACATAAATACTCTGAAGCTGAGCGTCACTAGCCACATTACTAATTGAAGAAAGTTGTGCAATATAAACATTTGGTTGGTAAATAAATAAGGCATCAATGTCTTAGGATGCTGCCTGCTGCCCATAGCAGCTTAGAGTAAATGTAAGTGCTCTATGTTTCCAATAGATTTGTGGCATTATGTTTAAACCAGAATTCACTTGTTTGCTTAGCTCATCTTCTACAGTGAAGGTTGCCATCACTGAAAACCTGTAGTCTTTGCTTAAGACAAAGATCTGTGAAGAGAGTTGAAGGTTATCCTCTGGACTTGTGTTTGCTTCTTTGGAAGCGTGAGGTTTGGTACATGTTTTTTGGGAGCAGAGAGGTAAAAGAGTGAAGCAAAGTTAAAGATCTATACTATACTTTGAAACTGTATAGAAAAGCAGAGGTATGCTTTGTGCACCACAGTAACAATATTATGAACACAGTAAGTATTTTCCACTGTTTTAAAAAGCTACACAAGCAATTATCTACGATACACTAAAAATCTATATTTCATTTGTGATTCCTGCAGATGAAGACAGAATTACATTACATATTTTGCTGGCAAAGATCAGTTGGTCAAAGGTTTCTTGTTTTCATACCAAAAAAACAAAACTCTACCAAAAAAAAAAAGGTTTATAACAAGATATGCTATTAAAAGTATGCTTTGGCTAACACAGCTACATATACTCAGGGGAGTGCTGGGGAAGCTTGAATAAGCTTGGCAGCGCTGCAACTTTGCCTATGTAAAAGCACTGCAATCATGAAGGCATTTGCCATCATAACATATTGGTACGACTATTTGGACTTAGTACAGATTTGTCCTGAAATGGAACTAAACACAAGTGCAGCTTAGCAAGACAGGAAGATACTAGACACATACAGGAGACGTTCGATGATTCATGGGTGTGCATAACCTACCACAGCACTTACCTGAGATGATCTTTGCAGCATGGAAAATGATGCAAACTCATTTTGCAGCAGGCTGATGAACAAGACAGAAGAGACCAAGGGTTGCCACACTACCAAGTAAAACTGAAGCAGAGCAGCCTGCCTAGGCTGAACTGAGTGCCCCAGTGCTTATCCTGTGAGCCAGACCAGCATTTATTTGTAGCGTGACAAAATGGAACAAGGGTTTTGGGCAAGGGAGATAAGGGAAGATGATAACCACATCAGCAATGCAATTCTCTTCTTGATCCTTATTCATGATACTGCAAGAGGCAACACATTATGCGTACCCTCACGACACTGCTGTTCCATCTGACTAGGATCCTGCTTTTCAGCTTATTTGTTTAGTTCACGTTGTCCAGAGAGGAATCCTACTAATTGTGCTTCAGTCCTAAGCTGTCAATGGGCACATATGCACACACTACGGAAGACCGGCCCAACATTAAAGGCACTGTTCCTTAGGAGCCAGGGCTACAGTTCCTGCTTTGCCACTGAATTCTGATCTCACTCATTACCTGGGTATGGGTGAACACAGGGGGAATAAAATTTCTCCCCCTCTACCAAGGCAAGGAAAAGAAGAGTAAAAGTTATCAGCTGCTCATACATAGAGATAGGTTAAACTGTTAAATACACACTGCCAATTTAATGTGTAATCAATCATACTTCAGTCATCGACATTTGTGGCCAGACCCAATACTCTGCACTTCTGCCATGGTTGACACAATGTCACTCTGATCTCACTTGTCTCATTCTGCCACAGAATGTATTATTGCTGCTTTTACTATAACAACACTCTTTTTCTGAGGCAGATAGAGTTCTGCTTTGCAGAAGCATCTCATATACAAATGAAATAAATCTCACAGGAGAACTGGATGCTCATCTGCAATGCTCTCTCTTCACCAGACATTTTTCTGCAATTATGTGTCCAAAAGAATTTTCCAAAAGAATAACACTTCCACTTTCCTCTTCAATGGAATTAGAAGCCTTCCTGCCTTTTTTCCCCAAGATTCTTCTAGTTCAGCATATTCATTCCAGAGTTACTCTTTCTGTCTTCCACGCTGACATACAGTGATCTCATTAGCTCATGTGAAAACGAAGGCTGAAACTGCTTGTCCTGCTAATACCACTGCTTAATCACACAACTTTTGAGGATCCACATCATCTTTCCAAACCAATCTGTGTTAAAATATGGTGAGAAAGTCTTTCTTTTCTGAGGACCAAAATGAATAGAGACTAAAAACTGAAAACATAGTCCATTTTGTACTAATTCAGGAGCCTTCATGATTAAGAGACCACTGATACATTTGCTAATTTTTGATCTGCCTCATTGTTCAGGAACAAACACAATCAGCTCCCATGACTAGCAGAGGAATCAAAAAGGGAGGCAAATCCATTCTGAAGAGAGGCATATCACTACAGTCTTTTAGAGAGGCAGGATCCTGCAACACTCAGAGGCTGCGTCCATGGCCTATTCATGCAGAAAATAGGAGCTTTCCTGTTTCTTGTGACAGATGTCAGGTCAAGATGAGAATCTTCCCTAAAACCCACCCAGTTTAAACTAACATTGCCCTGCTCTCATCTCTTACTGTTGCCATGGTCTGGTTAATGCAAAACTCAAGTGAAAACACATGATATTGAGTAGGATTTAAACATATGCATATAAGCACAGTAACCACAGTTCATGTGGAGGTCTTCCACAAGGTTACTGTCCCCTCAGCAATATTGTGGGACAGTGGAATTTATAGCTGGTCGAAGCACAAAAGTTCACATTGCTGTTTTACATTTGACATCCTAGTAAGCTCAGAAAAGGGAAAACTTACAGCTTACCCTTGATCCTGACAAAGAGTTTACGCTGAGCCCCACCACTGCAGCTGTTTCAACTGAGAAGTCTTAATTTTGCTGAAAATCCTTTCCTGCCCTCTTCCCTTCAAAATCAATATGTCGTAGTGAGTTATTTCATTAAGTGCTCCTCATGCTCTGTACACAGCTCGTCTTTGAGGACAACCTTTAGATATACCTGCTGCCTGCAGTGCTGCCAGTAAAAGGACACCTGGTATTTTGTAATGGGGATATGCCATGTGGGATCTTCATAAATATATATTACAATTGCTCCTGTTACTAAGGAAAGAAAATTGTCTTTTGGTCCTTAGTGAGACATATTTGCTCCCTACCCTCTTTCAGTTCCAGGATGACCTCTCGCCTACAGATAGGCATGAAGACAACCTTAAGTGACAATGAGACAAATTTCATTTTGTAGTGAACTGCTTTTTCAATTATTTTTCTCCCCTCTATTTCTTCTGGCTGACCCAGACCAGGCTGTTACTCTGACAGGGGTCCCTAACCTACAGATTAAAATATGCAAATTATTATCTTTCCTTCCACTTAGACCAGTGTCAGATACATTGAAACTACAAGAAAATCTTTGATTTGGGTTTATATGAGATGAACATAGTTACTTATTTTTATCATATTCTTTAATAACATATGCCCAGTCTAACATGATGAAATCAATGTTCAGGCACAATATAGATCACAGGGTGTTTTATGTTCTCTGAGGCAGATGCTGCTAAAAAAAATCAAACAACTGAAATCTCTAACACCCCTGTTTTCTACCTTACATTGCCTACCCTCAAATTAAATAAGTTATACTAAAACAATGGAAAGAAAAGCAGACGCAACTCATCAGCTTTTGGACTTCCTACAGATAATTCATGCTGAAGTCTTTAGATTGCTACTAATGCTAATTGGCTTAAAATTGTACAAATAAATTATTTCCAAAATGCATGGATATATTCCAGTTTTCAATCACTGTGAATCTAAATTTGGCTGATATTTTTAAACTACGGAATTATACTACACACAGAACGGCTCTGTGCAATGATTTTCCTCTCTAATTCCTCTTGGGTTTTAACTAATTCTAAAAAACCTGTTCAGTTGTATGATCATTAATAGTGATGGTAGAACAAATATCACCAAGTACACAGAGATATACATATACAGAGTGTTGAAGGAGAACTCTACGTGGTTAAAACAAACTCTTTCCAGATTTTTCAGGGAAGTTTGGAGACACGTAGCTAAAAAAAAAAGAAAAGACTATTTACATAAGCATGAACCCCTTTCTGTCCCAGGTACTGTCACAGTATAATATAATAGCTGAAAATCTGGAATTTCATAAATGCAGTCCTACATAACTGGTATAATTTTATCAACATGTGACATGAAAGGCACACTGATTGAAACAAAATGCATGTGTTAGTAGGGACTGGAGCAAGAGAAAATATGGGTTGCTAGAAATCAGGGTAATCTTCCCAATCTTCCCCAAATACCTGGGGAATGCAGCATTTCAAAGAAGGCCCACTTCTAGCCTGTTACACTTAGGCAGCCCCCAGCTAATATAATTCTCTTATTAAATATATGAGTATCTTCATAGGATTTACTCATATTTCATTTCATTTCACCCACTTGTACATCTACAAATTGAGAAGTTTCTGAAATTTTGTAATGTGGCAATTTTGGCAAGATGTCATTAAAAGTTTCTAACCTTGCCCTAATGCATTGTAAAGGCCATTTCAAGCAGCTGGGCTACAGCACGTCAAAAAACTGTTTCTCCTGAAAACTGCATGTTACCACTAATTCAGCTGTGATGTGAGCCTGCACTGACAGTCTCCAAAGCAATGATAAATAAAATTGCTGCAATGACACATTGTCAGCTCCTTTAGTTAGATCCTGAGTGTGCCCATTGTATGAGCTTTTTCACTCAATTACGAACGTGCAGCAGAAGGTGCAATAATTGCTTAAACCACAAGTTTTAGTTACTTGCAATTGTATAATACAAAGTTCATAGAAGCATGGCATGTTTAGCTTGGAAGAGACCTTTAAGATCAAGTCCAATCATTAACCCAGCACTGTCCAACATTAAACCACAGACCTCAGTGCCACACGCACACATCTGTAAAATACCTCCAGGGATGGTCACTCAACCACTTCCCAGGGCAGCCTGGTCCAATGCTTGACAACCCTGCTGGTGAAGAATTCTTTTCTGAAATCCAACCGAAACTTCCCCTGACACAACTTGCGGACATTTCTTCTTGTCCTTGTCTGGACAAGAGAGTCCGTGACTTCTGCCAAGTCACTTGTCACTTGGCAGAAGACTCTGACCTCCACATCACTACACCCTCCTTTCACGCTGTTGTAGAGTGATAAGGTCCCCCCAAGCCTCCTTTTTTCCAGGCTAAACACCCTCAGCTCCCTCAGTGGGTCCTCACCAGACTTGTGCTCCAGACCCTTCACCAGCTTCACTGTCCTTCTCTGGGCACACTCCAGCACCTCAATATCTTTCTCCAAGTGAGGGACCCAAAACTGGATTGGAGATGTGGCCTCATGAGTTCCAAGTACAGGGAGATGATCACTGCCCTGGTCCTGCTGGCCACACTACTGCTGATACAGGCCGGGATGCCATTGACCTTCTTGGCCACGTGGGCACTGCTGGCTCATGTTCAGTCACTGCCAACCAGCACCCCCTTTTCTGCTGGGCAGCTTTCCAGCCACTCTTTCCCAGCCTGTGGCAATGCATGGGGTTGTTGTGACCCAAATGTAGGACCCAGCATTTGGCTTTGTTGAACATCATACTATTGGCCTTTGTCCTTTGATCCAGTCTGTCCAGATTCTTCTGTTTCCCTAGTTCAGGAACCCTCCCTGTGCACTGCCCTAAAGCAGTGCCCATGAACCATGGATCACATTGGTACTGGAGTCATTCACCTCAGCTACTCAACTGTCTAACACGAAAAGAGATTCCTGTAATTTCCATGGGTTTGGACACGAGTAAGTTACAGCCCAGTAATCATGCCTCTAGGAAGGGATTCAGGTCTCTGTGACGGACTCTCTGTGCAACCATAACTACATCACATGGAGCTACATACACGAAATTTCCATGTGTCAAGAAAACTCCAACAGAAACCAAATCTGGTACTCAAACACAAATAAGCCTTCCCTTGGAAATGCAGCTGAATGCTTGAGAGGCTGCAGGCTTTTGTGCCATAGCCACCAAAGTAAATCACATCACCTTGTGTGTGCTCACAGGCCAATCTAGCCAAGCTGCAATCTTGCAATCCATCTCCACCCCATGTCTGAGACTTCACAAATTAGTCTCATGCCATGTCTGTGTTTATGTACAAACAAGCATTTTAATTTGTAAGTCTTTCTTTTGTCGAGGTAAAACTGACTGCTCAGTCACTGTTAGAGCTAAAACAGTAAATCGGGGTTCATATTCATAGAAAAAAATTGAGTAATTCAGTTTCAATCATAAAATCCCAGCTTTATCAACACATAGGTCTTTGCCTCACCCACAAGAAAATGTGTAAATCTGAAAAAAACCAAACACATCTCTCCTCAGAGTTTCTTTCTGGCTTAAGCAGCCTCTCCCTTCTGCCATCTCAGTGTCTGAATTGCCACATCTATTTGTGAACAGGTCATCCCAAGTCTTTAACCACTTTGGATGTTGCTCCCTGAAACACTCCAGCATGACCACAAGCTACATCCATACATGTAACAAATACCTTCAATTTCATGCTACAAAACATTTCAGTAACTGGCAGCAGCAAAGCCCTCCCAGCTTTTCCAGAATCTTTGAACAGAAAAAATTACACAAAAATAACAATGATGTCGTGATACCCTGTGATGCCCAAAAGAGAACAAAATGCTGTGTAACTCTGCAGGGAGCTCTCCCCAAACAGGGTGTGCACAACCCAGTCTATGCCACCTGGCTCTGGTATTTATTGTGGAGCTTGGCCACAATCTCAGTGCTCTTCCTTGTTATCCTTCCCTTCAATCCTTGCTCTCTCCCCCATGATCTTCTGGGGAGGCTGGCATTCCTTCTGTGAGTGATTCAAGTCAAATAACACCAGTTCTTTCTACAGCATGGGCAGCTGCTCAGCTGAACCAATCCAGGACCTAGAAATTTAATGTATCTTAGCATTTAGTCAACATATTGTAAGAATTATTGATTAAAACTGTGAAGGGTTACAGTCACACTGGTAAGGTAAAGAAAAAAGATTTAGGATCTTGTTACCAATCCCTCAGCCTTCTACTTCATACAAATAATACTGCCTGTGATTTCTTATTAACTGCATTCTATTTAAAATCCTTTCTTAAAGTCTGGAAGACCAATTTTATAAAAAAATTTCAATTTAAACTTGGTTACAATTTACTCGCTAGATTAATCTTGCAAACTTTTAATGGGCATATTAATTAGACATCATTAATAGCTCCAATATCAGACATGAATTTCTGTTGTCTCTTAAACCAAATATGATTAACTTCACTCATCCTCAAGGGCCTAATTTTTCAAAAATTAGCAAGCACAAGAGTATCAGCTATTATAGTATTAAAAGTGTCATTTTGTTTATGATTTCATGTGCAGGTCTAGACCAGCCTAAAAAGCACCTGGAATCTCATGTATTTTACACCAATATTCTTGTGGACCTGATGACAGAAATCAAATGAAAAATGCCACATTTTTAGCCACGTTTCCTATATTCTAAGTTAAGTTATCTGAAAGAGAATTATCTCACCTCAAATGGAACTTTTTTAAACGTAGCAGCGGGCCTTGAAATACTGCGGAAGTCCTACCGATGATGCTAAAATCTCTACTAGGAAGGTGTATGAGGTACACAGTCTTTGTTCTGCAGAAAGCAATTTTTAAAATTGCCCTTAAATGTTTCCTTTCATTCCTAAAATTTCAGCCATTTAATTAGCCTTTAATACTTAAAACATCATCAAGAGCCTGGGAAACAGAAAACTACACTGTTCCTAGCTCTTTCGGCAGATTTTTCTTTGCTGCTTCATTGACTCTCTCTCGCTATTACTGCAGCAGCTGGCAAACTAAGTGTGTGCTGTGCCCAGCAGGAAAGCCCTCGAGCAAGCCAGCGTATCTCAGGCACCCAGCAGCTACCCTGCTGCACGTAGCTCAGCAATACCCATCTCTCACTCTCTCCAAATGCTACCAAACAGCCCCATCACTCCTGTCTGCTCTTGATAGACTTGTTGTCAGCTTGTAGAGGTTCTCCACGATCTAGCTCAGGTTCTGTACACAGTTCCCAAAGACTTGCATTATAAGCATAGCGTAATCACAGATGCCGGTTCTTGGGAGTTTTTTGTCACAGCACTAGACATTCTGTGCCCAGTTCTTTCACTTGTCCTGACAGAGCCACCTTACCTTTGAGGAAGTTAAGTAATTTATGGAAAGTAGGTCAGGAAACTAAACATTCCCAGTGCATGAGGCTATTGTGGAGGATGGTACTCATCCAAAGGGTGGTGAGTCACCTGTTGCTTTTCCTGCCAGCGCACTTCCCATGATACAGAGGGTACCATCTCTTTCACACACAGAGATTATTCTGCTCATGACATTGCATTAAACCCCATGTAATCAGAATTAGAGCTAAATATTCAGGCCCATCTGAGAGAGTAGCCACAATGCCATGCATCTTCTCAATTGTTTACACTCCTGTCTGCTCCTTCCATATGACCTAGTAGTCCTCAGTGCTCAATCAAATAAAGGTGAACACAACAAAGCGTTCACTACTCCCCATCTGCACAGGACAGATGATGAATCAAGCTTCTGTCACACAGCCACTCCCAAAGGGAGAAGGCAGGGAGTGATCAATTGGTGCTTCATCAAATGAACCTCTTGTCCTCCCAGCTCCAACTCGTCTGATTGTTTTCCATTAAATATCAAAGAACTGTTGACCTCAACTTTTAAACTTCAACTTTCAGCATCGATCAACAGTAAATAATGGATAAGTCTTTGACAATGTATTACCATGCTATATCAATTTTTTTTCAGCTGGTGTACCAAGTCACAAGGATGCAACTTTGTCCCCAGAGACCACAGAGGTCTTTGAAGTTCCTTCAAACTGAGAGCAATCCAGAACCTTATAGACATAAATCATCTTCCAATTGGTAGGGACATCAGACAGTTGCCAGACAACGTCTGGGACCATTTATACAATTTTAGGCAAGCCACTGCACAGCTCTCAAGCTTTCAGAGAATTAATTAATTCAGGATAATATCGTCAGCTTAGAGCTGAGAAAGAAAACATCGTATTTTTTGAGTGTGTTATGATTTCCCAGGATAGTAGGAAATCAGTGGGCAAGAAACTAAAGCTAATTTTGAATGAGGCAACATGTAAAGCAAATGCCTATATAAAATAAGTTAGTGAATAACTAGTGCAGCTATTTAAATATTTAAGCCTGGAAATCAACTGTGATAAGAATGGGGAGAAAGAGATATCTACATTTTTCTATGTTAAAACTTTTTTGCTGTAGGTATTTTTCGTATTGCACAGCTTCATCTAGTGACATCCAGCTGTTTCATCACTCTAAAAAGAAATAACACATCTTCAAAATCAAGTCCCTTCCCTGATGAGCTCAGTAACACAAGAGAGTGGGGGATACTTCCTTGCTTTTTCTCACGCTGCAGAGCTTCATATTTTTAGCAAGTTGTCATTTTCTAAGCAAAAAAAAACCAGCCTCTTTGGCAGCCTACCTTCCTTGTATGAACCTTATTTTCAGCAGGCAAATGTCCATCCAGACAGAATTCCCTAATTTCTTATGCTAATACTGAACCTCTACAAGCAGACAACAAGGAGCTTTTTTTGTATCAGTTACATTTTGGGGAAACATAGCCTCATTTCATACACCAGGGCCTCAGGCTTGCTTATATTAGCTTACATCGTGGAGGAACTTGGCCTAGTAATTCCCAGTATTGGCTCATCATTGCTAAACTATAAATGGATATCTCCTGTTTGGCTGGGTGCCCAGGCAGCTTTCTTTTAAATTCTTAATCCCACTTAAACAACATGTTCTTAATAGAAACAAGTGGTGGTTTCCACACAGTAACTAAAGTCACTAAATAAAGCACAGCTACCACCAATTACCTTCTCTCCAGCATGACTCACCAAAATGCTGGGGGCTAAGGGCTATCTGACAGTTCTGTTCCTGATGCTGATACTCCTGCTCTTCCCAGTGAGCTCGTCAGCTCTCTCCCTCAGACAGTCCATAAGAATGTTGTATTCTGCATTGCCCTTCCTGGTGCAATGAGCTTGGGTCGGCCTCAACTCACCACGTCAATCCCACCACCGAATGTACCCTAATCCATTTATGAATCTCGAGCGCCTTGGCACCGCCTTCCAGATGTCTTCCCCAATATTCAGTTGTCCTCTCCACAGACTCACAGAACTGTGGAATCACAGAATTATTTGGGTTGGAAGGGACTGACGCCTTGTTGGGACTACGTAGATCACCTAGTTTCAATCCTGCTCACCGGTGGCGGGGACACCTTCCACTAGACCAGGTTGTTCAAAGCCCCATTCCAATGTCCTACACTGCTCACGTACCTTGTGGGTGGATCTTATTCTTCTTTTTATGGCTGCAAAGAGTCCTGTTGTCATGACAACTTCATCCCCACAGATATACCCATTCTGTCTGCTGTGCTTCCATTAAAAACTATCCCAAATCTGGTGCAATAAAATTGTTTTGTACTGGGAAAAAAACCAAGTAGTATATCAGACAAAGCAAGGAAGGAACACAAAAGAAGGGTAGTGGATAAGTATATACACCAAAAAGGCCAAACAATACTTGATGAGAGAAGTCAAACATATACATACTATAAAAGAAATACAGTCCTCTTGTCACAAAGATCCTTCCTTTCAGCTTGTTCTTTCACTAATAAAATACATAAATACATAATGGCATTGCTGAGCAATAAAAAAACCCAAACTGCCCTTATCCATATACTTTGTAGGCCATAAAATGGGGGCCCAGGTTTCCCAATCTATTTTGAGACTTCCTAAGGTATTTCAGACATGGAGGAATAGAACACGTATCAAAAACTTTGATTCTTTTCCACAATGGAACTTACAGCCACATTTGTTACAATTTCCTAACTTGTTTATTACTGAAAATTGGTTTGAACACTTAAACAACTTGGTAAGTCTTGATCACAGCTGCACTGATGAATTTTTGTGGCTACTGCTAGCAAGTACCACAACTATAATTCAGGAGAGCCTGACTTGGGACATTAATCTTCAGAAAGAATAACCCATCTTTAAATTCATGAATAAGCTCTATTTACTTCCATGGTTAATGGATTGTGTAAATACATATCCCTGAACGATTTCTTCAGTTAGGGCCTCATTTTCTTTACAGAGGGATCCTGAACCATTCCCATGCCTCCACTTTGTTTCTTCTTTTCTTGCAGCTGTAAATGTGAGGGACATCCAGGTCTTCTGGACAAGCACTGCTGGTGTCACCTGGGACAGACTGCATGGACACAACAGAGAATATGGAAGGTTCACTTCACCAGGGAGCTGCAATAGCACTGATGTAGGGGTACAGCCCAAACTTTAGTTCCTCACTAAACAGATTGTCAGAAGCTGATCCCCAAACCATAGATACGCTTTTAAACCCTAAATGTTTTTAACACGGACTCTTCTTCCAGTTCCAACACAGTATCCACTCATTCCCTTCTTTTTTGCAGTTGTTATTGCCTGTTGAACATTTTAAGTTGTTTTAAATAATGCAGTTACTTATCTGTTTGGCTGCAAAAAATAATAAGGAAAAGGTTACAGAGATATGGTTAGCTCTAAAGGTCACATTAAAATTGGGAGAGAATACAAAGACACTGCGACTTTCACCAGAATGTGGGAGAATATGCGTACATAAAGGCTGCAAATATTTCAGTTGAGTGGATTTTATTTTGCATTCTATCTGGTTTCACTTATATGATAATTGAAGGAAAATTGTGATAGAAAATAGAGCACTTTCCCATGCTGTGTCTAAAGCTTTTTTAATGATTAAATGTCATCATATCTCAAGTGTACCAAAAATACTGGTGAAAGTCATCTTAATTTTTAAAAACAAATATGCATGAGAACTGGTTGTAGCTGGACATAGTTTTGGATTAGAGCAGGTCTGTCACTAGAGTAAGTTTTATTGTGATTTACCCAAGAGAGTTTGTATTAGGTTCTTCAGGAAAAAATAAAGACAAAAAAATTTTTAAGTCTTCTACTAAAAGATTTTTAATTTTTTTTTTTTTTTGGCTGAAACACCTCTTCTGTGTGGAAGACTGGCCACATCACTTGTTATTGTCACAAATGAAAATATCTCTAGGGACATACANAAGATTTTTAATTTTTTTTTTTTTTTTTGGCTGAAACACCTCTTCTGTGTGGAAGACTGGCCACATCACTTGTTATTGTCACAAATGAAAATATCTCTAGGGACATACACATATCTCCTGAGAACAAGAACCAATCTCTGCTCTCACTCCAACAGCTGTACCTTTCTTTTATAAGTGAAGACAGAGTTGGCCCTGAATAACAAATGAAGGCAAGGCAAAAAAAAGCAGACAATAGCAAGCAGCTAAAGACAGCACAAAAGGGGAAAATGTGCCGCAGAAAAACTTGTCTCACTTGTTATCCAGTTGATGTTGCCTAATCAGGAATTTTCTCCCATTCCTACTGACTTAACTGTGGGTGTATTAAGAACCTGTCTCCATACATTGAAATACTTCATTCCACTCCCATATAATGCACTAGCCAGTTGTCAGGTGTATATATCAGTGCACATATTTATACCTCATTTAAATATCCAGTCCTAACCAAAGCAGGCAGCTTTAATTGCTCAACTTCCATGTATTTTACTGTGGCATTTCAATGTTCCATTTAATTTGGTTCTGGGTATTTCTCTTGCCTCAGTTTCCTTGCAAATTGGGACAATTTTTTTTTTTAAACAGCAAGTCCTCAATAAAAGAATAAAACCCAACTTTTATACTCCCATTTATCGCAACAAAGACCAAGTCATTTAAGTAATTAAGAGATTACTATTTTATTATTGCATTTCATTAATTTTAGAACGCAATCGTGATATTTCACAGGAGATTTTGTTCTGTTAGCACATGCATTCAGAGACTGTTTTATAAATTTCCACTGAGCTTGGATTTCAGAGGTCTCTATTCCCACCAAAGAATTCTCACAAGATTCCTATTATCTCATTTTCCCTTTTTTTTTTGGCCTTGCACTTTGACCCTTGCATTCTCAAAAGGACACTTTGTTTTTTACATTAGGCTTCTACCACAGACTGGTTTTCTAAACAATAAAATAGAGTAACTTGCAGTCCATACTTGTCCAGAGTCCGAGAAACAGGCTCCACAAGCCAAATATATACAGTGGGAAAGTATAATTTAAAATGTTCCAGACTAAACATTTTAAAATCAGACAAAATAAATATTTCAAAGCACTAACCTGAAAACTATTGCTGGAGCTTGACGTTGTTACTGCTGTAGCTCCTTGTTAAAAGATCATGAATTTTTAATGCTTTCAGGCATCCTACAGATAGCACAAGCAGTATACATTGGCTCACAAATTATGTGCTGTCCTTCAGCATAACCTACAATATCCAGTGCTTTACCTTTGAAATTAGGAGATTCTGTAGTTAATAGAAAGCCTGCCTTTGCTAGGATCAGTTGTTTACTTTACTTGGTGTGCTATTTTGAACAAAAACTTCTATCTATATGAAATAAGAATGCCAGGCTCAGGATAGTAGTAACAATAAGAATTATTACTGTTTTCATTCTGTGCCTTTCGTCACTCAAAGCTCCAACCCATCAAAACCCGGGTGCAAGGAGTTAGCTGAAGCAAGAACTCACAGCAGGACAGGTTCACTCTCTACAATAACATATTGCTGCTGCTCCCAGGTATTGGATTTCCCAAACCTCTAGGTTTCTACCTTTTTGGACAGGCTCTCACCAGGCTCAGAAACAAGTATGTATATTTTCAAAATATGTATGGCATCTGCTGTATTCATCAGACTTTCTCTCCAGAGGTTTGAGTCTTTTGGTTGTTGGTTTTGAATCTTTTTGGGGTTATTCGGTGGGTTTTTTTTTGTTGGTGATGTTTTTCAGTTTGGATTTTTTGGGGGGGGGGGGTGTTTGTGTTTTTTTTTTTTGGTTTATTTTTTGGGGGGTTTGCTTTTTTCTTTGTTGTTTTGGGGGGGGGTGGTTTT
>VZRS01005275.1:215114-237932 GCA_013398055.1 Ifrita kowaldi | reverse complement strand
TTTATTTTTGGGGGGTGGTTGTGCATTTTTCACTTGGATTTTTTGGGGGGATGGAAGGATGCTAACTGTAGGATTGAATTTGGTAGGGTATTCAGCTCTACAGGTCACCTAATAATTTATCAACCTTAACCTTCGGCATGAAGATATAACTATGTCCCGTGCAGAAATGTTCATGATATTAAAGAGCAAAGCATTTACAGATTTTCTAGGGCCTGTACCCCAAGAAAATCACCTGCCTAAGCATTAAAACCAGTAGTGCAGATAAGGAAGTATCAAAGCTGAATTTATTATTCTAACCAGAAAAATGAGATTTCTTATTTAAAAATAAAAATAAAAAAGTCTTACTGCTCAGGAGCCCAAGAAAAGCTGTGATGAAAATGTCTTGCAATTACACTACTGTAGATCTCATTTTCGGATTATTTCATTTTCCAGCAGGAAGTGTGCCGTGGGCTCTGTGTCACATAGACGTAAACTGAGATGTCACACAAGCTATTTCTAGAGCCTTCAGAAGGATCTGAAGGAGTCAAACTTCTCTCCTCTGACCAATGGGACCATCCCTAGTCTGGCACTTTGTTTCCCAACTTGCTTTATCCAGCTTACATTGGGAGAAAATATTCTGAAACAAGTGAATGATTAAAGCATACAATAGTATTGTCAGTGAGGAACAAGCATTGCACGCTTCTACCATTATTATTATCCTTTCCAAAATTAAAGAATGCGCAAAGTACTTCTCAGTCAGTAAGGCATGAAACCTTGGATTCTTTTCTAGCTTTACTCAGAGATTCTGTTAGCAGAGGGTTTATGTACAAAAGCATCACTTACCCTTTTAAAGCTGAATCTGACAACCCCACTCAGGTAAGATTCCAAGAGTAGAAAAAAATTGCACCTTGGATCTGCTACCATGGCTGACATATTTCTAAGAAGGAAAAAAGGAGCAAGTGCTAGCTCTGAGTTAAGACTCAGAGGCAGGAGAGCAGGCCACAAACATGAGAACAGTTGTGCTGAAGCTAGTAATGTTTTATAAATTTCAGTTAAGTGTTGAACACCAAGCATCCAGCACAATTTGCAGTGGTAAGCCCAAGGAGCTATGACACAGAGGGAGACAAAAACTGTCCACTTTTATGAGAAAAGTTATTTTACTTTTAATTAGATTAGATTAGATTTTAATTAATATTTAATTAGATCTTAATAGGGACCATGTCATAAAGCAAAAAGAGTAACATGAATTATGGAATTATCTATAAGCCCATAGAAAATGACAGAATTTTATTTTAACATCCAAAACCATCCTGCAACATCACCAGTAGGACAGGATACTTTGTAACTCATTGCAGGGAGCAAGTGAAGGCTATACAATTTGTGCATGTCTGCGTGTATATGTACTTTATTATTTGCATAGAACAAAACTATTCATTAATGTGACTATATATAACATAGTTGTTGAGAGCCACTAGAGAAAACATTTGCACTGCCCTCATATTTCCTGTTATCTGAATCAAGACTGGCATTAACAGATGACATAAATTTCCAGGCTCTGTAAGAAAGCAATTAGTTGATATGTGACCATGCATAGTAAGGAAGACTTTAAGAACGATAAACGAAGTCTTTTTCAGCTGTCAAAAGCAAGCAACAACCTGACTCATGACTCCTCTTAGAGTAGCTAGTTACTAGTGTCTTCTTCTAGAACAAGTCCCTGTGTGGACACTCTTTCTGGAATAAGAATATTGTCACAGAGGGTTAATACAACCCTTACTCTCACCCCTGGGAAGACAAAATAAAATCCTAATACGTCTTTGCAGCATTTATTTCACAGCAGCTATTTTGTAGAGTCCCACTGTAGTGGTGTGACTGCAGCTGGATGCCAGGTACCCACAAAAACTGCTCTGTCACTCCCTTCCTCAACTGGACAGGAGAGAGAGAATATAATGAAAGGCTCATGGGTTGCGATCAGAATGGGGAGAGATCACTTAACCAGTTACCATCATGGCCAGAACAGACTCGATTTGGGGAAATTAATTTGGTTTATTACCAATCAAAATCAGTAGAATAACGAGAAGTAAAGCAAATTGTAACAACCCCATCAGAAAATTTCTAACAAGCCCAAGTATTCCTGGTATGAGCAGCACTTACTACATGTCTTTCTCAAAAGCAAAAGGTATCATTTAAATTACATATTGTAAATAACTGACGAGAAGAAACATGCAAGATGGACTTGTCCATGATTTTATGAGAAAATTACAAACATTGTTTTCCACTGTGCTGCCAAAAACAAATTGGCCATACATACACCAAGTCAGCTACTGATGGACTTGAAACACATCCAGCATTGCACTGGAAAGTCTTAGACTTAAGTCACAAAATTCTGAAAAGCAAAGGTACACAGCAATTGCTGCTAAGGGAAATGCCGCCTACTCTACCACTTAATACAACACCACACACGTGGTCTGGTGAAGTATTTGATCTGAATTGTCCTGTATATCAAGGAAAATAGAGAATACACACATAGATTCTGTCAACATCAAGTCACTTCCACCCACATTAAATCCAGAGCCTGAACTCCTTGAGGAGTCACTGCAGGGACACTGGTGCTGATTAGACATGACACAGGAAGAAAACAGACACACTTGAGAACACTGCACAGTGCTCCCACACCCATGCTGGTCAGCCTGTACAGCTGCTGCGCAATACTAAAAAATAGGGTGGTCCAGATCTGCACTAAAGGAAAGATCTTAACCCTGTGCTCAGTCAAATGTGATGTAGCCACTACGAGGCCAATTCAACTGTCTCCACAGTGAAGGACTCAGGCTGAGGGAGCTCAACGCAAGAGCAAACGATATTTACTTTTGAAAGAACCCATTTCAACTACCAAGGCAGAGAGTGGAAACAGGACTTACATTTGAAAGGTAATACATTTCCACTTCTCACATGAGTAAAATCACACAGGACCAGTCATACCTGGCGTATAAACTTTTGGAAGTTCTTTCTTCCACCTTTCTAAAATATTTACCGTGTCAGAGTGCTAATCCACATTTTGTACATTCACTCTCCAAAAGGTCTGGATTTTCAGTCTGAGACCTTTTCTTCTTTTTCCCTAGGAAAAGCACATATTAAGAATAAATTTCACAATTAATCTTTCAAAGACAAATTATTGCTAATATTTTAAAAGTGAAGGGTAATACTCCTATACCTTTAGATTTGGTGAGATGCAGGGACATACCTGAAGGATTAATATGACCATATAATTCCAGATGAGGTAGTAAAATTCCATTTGCTTTAAGAAGCGACTGTGTGTCAGTTTTCCACATTCTTCTAATGAATATTTCATATGGGTTTTAATGCAATGCAAGAGCAGAGCTTAATGTAGGTAAGTGTAATGGATATAGGATAGCGCATTACTGATGAAAAGCCAAGTAAATGTGGCCAAAGGGAAGAAACAGTGCCCCTGTGGAACTTAGCTCCAGGAAAATTAACAGTTCAGCAAGCTTTACTAAGTACTATGAAATTCTCTCCTGAGTTGTTACTGTTGAAATATGTTTTTGTGTTCTCCATCAGCCATTTCACTTTGTTGACTGAATGAGATGTTTTGCAGTCCTGAATAAAAAGGAAAAGAAAACCTAACACTTTTTGTCTATAGTTTCACTGCATTCATGAAGGATTCTGGATTATCCCATCAAGAAAGAACACAGAGACCACTCAATTCTACACAGCATAAAATTATTACAGATTTTCAATTAAGGGGCTAAAGATATTTCAGAACTTTTTCATAACCAATCAAATTAGTTGCAGTTGAGGGACATTTCCTTTGGTTTGCAAAGCATTCTCTGCATCTGCCCTGCAAATCCTTTATTAATTTGAAGCTAAGGAAAGGCAGAGCTCAAAAGTACCCACCCCTGCATGGAAGATGCACAAATGCAGCTGATGTTTCTTGTTCTCTACTCAACATCAAGCATCTGAAAGAAGGATGTTGCTTGCCCTTTGTTGCCACGGCTGCCTAGGTGTACATTTAGTGATCAGAGTATTGAGGCTGAAAAGACAGAGACTAGAAAACAAAATTGCATGCAACACACTAGGTATTCCAAGACTAAAATGTCAATTTGATGTGGATGGCATTTCATTTTTTTGTCATCTTTGAAATATGGCCAGTTTCCCTCTAATTGCTAAGAATAAACTATGTTGCAATTTCAGTGAAAGCCCTCAGGCTTTTGTCATCTACAAACGTGTTTCAAGTTTCCCAGAATCCAGCTGATATTTTGTCCTCCTATTTTGGTTAATTTTATTCTGATTAAAAGAAAAAAAAAAAAAAGCTGTTTCACCTTATGCTTTTAAGACTGCTCAAAAATCATGTTATTGGTATACATGAGATTGCACTAAGAAACACAAGGACAACTCAAAGTCCAAACTATACCTTGTGGAGATGGAATAGACTGTTTCCCTAATCCATTTGCTACAGCTCAGAGTCTAGAAGACTGTAAGGGATGAATAGTAGGGTTCCTTCCACAAAGCACAGGGAATTGACCTCAGCTGCTCTCCTATGAATAATGGGAGCTCCTGCAGTGAGGTGATAGGAAATATATCAATATAGCTCTTTGTAGCTCCCACTCCTGAGCAAGGCAGGGAAGGAAAAAAATAATTCAGCTCCCAAAACATTTGGTGGTCTAATATTTTTTTCTCTTCTTTTTCACAGTCCCAGCATAGTTATAGTAATGAAGTGTTTATTCTGGTGCAGCTAGCAGGCCCCTAAACATAAGACTCGAGTCATCAGCAATTTTCAGAGCATTAGAAAAAAAAGAATGAGGAAGAGAAACAAACAGTTCCCTTCAATAAATTGTCAACCTAAATGATTCATTATGCACAGCTTCTATGAAGACAGTTGCTGTTATGACATTGATGGCATTCATAAGTACACAGGTACAGCTAAGAGGTGATGGAAGTAGTCAGAATATTGTCCTCCATCATTTCCACTCCCCTTTTTCATTATTCTTCACTTTTAAACTATGACAGGAACTATTTAAAGGCAGTCTCCTGTTATAATCAAATTATCATATTCTGCTTTGGAGATTTCATAGGGGGTTCCAAGAATGTTGGTTTGACTAGGATGACATAAGTGTGTTTTTTCCTCCCAGCACCCTCTGCTTGGTGAGTTCCTGCCTTTCTAGACATTTTCCTGCTCAGCACGTGTACAGATAACAGTTCATGAGATGGAAAAAAATGAAAGAACATGTTACTCAGGGTGAGATTGTCTCTGGTGTCCTTTTTTCCAAACTGTTAAAAATGGAGACCAGATTTTCAGTTTTAGCCAACATTCAGACAGGAAAAGGAGAAGGGTGTAACAGGGGCATAGAGTGTATCATAGTATCTCTTCCCCCTCATTTTTGTTTCCTCTAGTCAAAAGCAGCTCAGTCTTGTTCAGGCTAAAGGGGATAATGCAAGCCTGAGCTTAAAATTGAGCTTCACAGATACACCAATGTGAGAACCACTCCACTCAAGTTATAACGAAGCTCAGCTAAACTGATTCCACAGGAAAATTTTCATAATAATTCAACAGTTTGATCCAGTACTGTAGTCTGTGCCTAGAATCTCACGGCTTTAACATTTTAGTGTGCTAAATGCAGAAATGCTCACAGTACCTCCTTGAAAAGGAAGCTGCCTCCATAAAAGTACCTCACTATATTGGAGGAACCAAAGCCTCCAGAACACCAAGATCACAGAAGATCTGGATCTCTTTGAAAATGCTTTGGAATATTTTGGGAGTTTTGTAATTTTCCTTATCTAGTCCTGTGATGCTCAGCTTTGTTCTCAATGCCCTTGCAGTCTTCAAAATCTATCATTGATAGTTAGGGGCAGAAGAGTAGGTTTCCAGCTGCTAGCAGTAAGACAAATTTTTATCAAAACTAATTGAACCTTTTCAGGTACCAAGGAACTCCAATTTCTCAGAAACCTTATTGGTCTTATGTTCAGGTCACAGCCACAAACATCAACACTAATTTTCTGGCTACTCAAACACACAATAGTCAACTTCTCATAGTCAGCATTTAATAGTTGGCACTGGTGTTCCTTCAAACTACAACCACATGTTTTATGCATAGGGAAAAAAAGCCAAACAATTGTGCTACATAAGAAATCATTAACTGTTTAATATTTCTAAAATCACCTTTTTTTTTCATTTGCCCATTGCTCCCCAGTGGTGCAAAACATCATTAAGCACCTACTCCTACCATCAGGCTAACTTATCATCAATTTCAAGAACCATTCTGGTCACACATCTCTTTGCAGAGTATAATAAAGCCTTAGTGAAATGCAATAAAGGACACAGATACAGCTAAAAATTCTACTTGCACATTTAAAATAAATTACATGGATGGCATATTCCATATTGAATCTACATGATTTTTTTGTTGAGGAAAAAATTAGGAAAATTGTCTCCTACCTTTTTTATTTTAACTGCTTCACAGCATAAAAATAAACCAACTAAAAAAAACCATTCTGTCTCTTTATTTGAAAGCTTACTTTTAACAATTTTTCATTTAGAGATGATTATAGATTCTCTAAAGAAATATTGAATCATCTAGCCAAGTAAGAAAATAATTTCCACATAAAAAGTGCACCAAAAAGTTTCTGACAGCTATTACAAAATGATAGCAGTAAGTTTATTATAATATATTTTAAAAACCCAACAAAACCCAACAAAGAAAACCAAAAAACCCAGCCAAACAATGGGAGAAGATATATTTGAATATGCTATTATGCCTTGGCTTTAGCATTCAAGCTTAAGGATAAACAAGAACAAAATTTCCATATATAGATATATACTGTAAGCTAAAAATGCTGTGGTACATAACATCCTTGGTTAATAAGAGCAGCATGAGAAATCTGCACCAGAGGGTAAAAACTAATGATTGACAAATACTAAGCATCAAAAGGACTGAATATAAAAGGGGAAAAAGCAGAACTTGTTGACAAGTGAAGAGCAGTGAGAGGAGATGAGCTGAACATATTTTTTTTTTAATGAGGTGTTAAGTAGATCAGCTCTAGAGGTTGGATAATGACCGTGCCAATGATTTGGCCAGGGATGTGAAAAAAGCTGAATAACATGACATTTGGGAAACTCAGGAAAGCACTGAAACATGAGATAGCTTCTGAGAAAAAAAGTGAAGTACTTCTGCCACTCAGAGAACTTCTAGTGGTGCAAGGGTTGCAAGGACTTGGCATCTCGTTAAGGTAACATGGTTTTTAAAAAGCAAGCACAAATATAGAGATAAAAAGTCCTACTTTATAAAAACTCCCTCACTGCCAGAGAAAACTTCTGAAAGTGCAGCTTTTCCGTCCTACACATTACCATTCCATTCTATGTCCATAACTGTAGTGGACCTCTGGAAAACTGGGGCACCACCAAGCTGGGTCTACCACCAAGGCAGCACCACATTAGAGTACCATGCCAGTGGAGCAGGGGAAGAAGAGCAAAAAGAACAAGCAGGACTTGCTTCACTGAGTATCAGAAAATCAGCCCTGTGGGAACATTTTCACAAGAAAAAGAGCAAGCAACAGAATTGTCAGGTTGTACCAAAAAAAAAAAAAAAAAGAAAAAAAAAGTCTAAAATAGCTAGCAGTTGTTTGAAGGAACATGACAGTGACAAAGGCAGAGGAAGTTTGTGGTGGGTGTTCAAGGATGGCAAGGAACAGGATATGTTTATGTGCAGAGATGCTAAATATAAACTCCAAGGTGCAGCAGAGATGAAAGACACCTCATCAACAGTATCTGTAGAAGATCAGGATGCAGTATAAAAGAGGGGAAAAAGACATGGGCCCCGATTCACACGGAAGATAGCAAAAAGAGATTTTATGCCACTTCCCCACGGTTTTGCTGGGCAAATATGCAAAAATACATAAAAGCTGCCCTTGCAAACTGAAGTTTTATTTGTACCAGAATCACAGACAACATAAACTGAAGAACTGGTGACCCATGATGCAAAATTATTACAAAATATAACTTGTATTTTACAGAATAAATTTTCTATTAAAGTCAGTGCAACAGTAGCTGACTGTAGCTGCTCATCAGAAGAGATAAACAGAAGTAGTAGGGTTTCAGACTTGTCATTTTTTTCCTGCGATGGAAATCAAAATGCCTCCAAATTCTGAGAATATCATCAAACACTGCCATAAAATTTGAAGAAAGGGCTGTGTAAATACATAAGGTAAAATTTTCATTTAAGTAGAGCTTGAGATACTGCTGGCATGACAACACACATCACATCAAACTTAAGAACGAATAACAAGTTTCAGTTCAAACTTTTATAGTTTTGTGGCCTGTGAGTTATATCATATAAAGGATATCACTAAAGGAAATGTTGTGTTGTGTTGCTACACAGCAGCTAGGCATGGAAATCCATGTTGTGATGTAAAACTACTAAAAAGGGTTATAACCACATGATTTAGTCCTTTACTTTCTTTCACAGATGACCAGTTGATAGTCAAAACTCTCTTCATCAGCCCCTCAGCACAGACACTTCTGTTCATTACCTGGTGCAGTACGGTTTTAATTCATCAAGCTGCTGAATATTTAATTCAGCAGATCATCCATTTCTGAACACAGTTCTTTTCAAGTCAGCTTCCTGAGTGTTATTTTTCAGGTAAGAATCCAATGATCCTTGTTTCAAGTGATTGTGACAGTGAAATCCATACAGAAAGCTCAAACATAGACAGTCTACCCTTAACTGATTGTTTATCTTGAGCATCACAGCCCCATTTAATCAATTGGCATTCATTTAAAATGCAGGGTAATCTCAAAGGAGAGAAGTAGGGTAGATGGGCAGATATAGATCGGGTAGGGAATGACAGCACAGTTCAGATCTAGTTTTACAGACGTCCTATGGAGAAAGAAAGCACAGAGAGCTGGGAAATTAGAAGGATGAGCAGACCAATTTTGTTGTTTCTTCTGCTACTACACCCTTCTTGGCAATTACGAACTATTAAAGCCTACAAAAGCAGACTTTCCTGCTCTGTGTTCTGACACAGGATTTTCCATATCACCCAGAGTTCCAGCCCAGCAATGCTCACTCGGGCTCAGATGGTACGCAAAAGAATCAAAAAATTCAAAAGACAGGAAGAGCAGAGGAATAAGACGGAGATGCTAAGAAAAAGAAAAAAAAATAAGAAACAACACATAAACCTGACAACAAAGAAACAACAGAAGTTTTCAATTTCCATTTCAAATAGAAATACTGAATATTTTCCCAGGAAGCATGTTTGTATGGGCCACCTGAAAAATATATGTGTTTTATTTTACTATTATGCCATACAATCACCAGAACATTCTGTGGTCAGAGGAGATTGCAGCACGAAGTAGATAATGAGGTGCAGTAGTTTAGCAATAGTAAAGAGTTTTAGGGATATTTTTTCTTTAACTGCTCTTAATCAAGACAGAGACCAGCAGATGGGCCACCTGTGATGAAAGGCAAGTAGAAAAACTGAGCTTGCCATTGTTCTTAAAACTGTTATGCACATATCTGACAGCAACTAAGTTAGATCAAAGCAGAGTACAGAGCAGATCACAGAGCAAGAGCCACTGAAGCAGGAAAAGAAGATGTGAAAAGAGCCACAAGCTAACTAGCACGGGGACATGAAATTGGTACTGACCAAAGCTGTGAAACAGTAGAACCCAGCAGTATCAAAGACATTGTTTATTTCAGAACTACAGAAGAAATGGAAACATGAAGGTGTGGCATGAAAGAAAGAGATACAATAAAGATGTAACATTGAGAGCCTCTTGCAGAATTAAAGTTACAAACACCCACCGGGGGAGATAAGACACTTTCTGTGTTTTCACTTGCTTAAAAATTATTCATCACAAGGAAACAGGTTTTGATACAATAAAAAACAGTACTGCCATTATATATGGGGAGCAAGAGTGGAACTAGAATATCCTTTTCCTTTCCATCAGTTGTGACATCAAGCTCCAGAAAATGTTAAAAACAGTTATTAGAAACAGTTATTAAATATTAGAAACAGGCATCTTTGACCAGTCTTGTTTTTCCCATTACAGGCTGCTGTCATCCTAGTGATCCAGATGTAGTGACTGAATTATTATTTGTATGCCAGTCATACTCACCCCAGGCCAGACCACTCAATAGAGAGTTCAAGAGAGCTGGTAATAGCAAAATAATTATCTTGGATATTCCTCAACACCAATCCCTCCATCAGTGGGAGAGTTAGGTAAGCCAAAGGGCTCTCTCCAGACCACCAGCATCAGGTCTAGACAAAACGCTGTGGATATGACACCTCCGTGGCCCTCTGGAAGGGAACTCTTCCTAGGGATAGGGGATCTCCTACCTTCTAAACAAACAAAGTCCAGCTAGTACAATCACAATTTTCATTTTCTAAACCAAATTTTTTTCTAAACCAAGTGCACATGGTCACATGTCAATGAAAAAAGGAAATCATCAAAGAGAGAAGAGGCCTTTTTTATGGCAATAAACTAGCTCAAGCTTTCCTGGATAAATTGGAGGTGTGGTGGTGGAAGAAAAGAAGTAGGAGTAACATTCTACTCCTCTCTCTTCATTTACCTTCTTCAAACAATAAATTCCCCAGCCTTCTTTTACCTCACCTCTTGCTTGAATTTACAGAAACTTCGACCAATGTAAAAGCCACAGTGTCACTCACCTCTCCCAACCCGTCAGAAATAGCACCAGCTGCCTGCCCTGCCTTCTCTGCAGCTGAAACAGCAATGAGGTGGCAGCAGAAGAGCAAACAAGGTGGATGGGAAATGGCTCTCTGCTGAAGTCTGTAGTGACATGTCAGGAAAAGTTCCAGCAGAGGATGTTGTGGTCAAGGTTCTTCCCTGTGACCTGGCCTTCCTAGGGGAAAATCTGTAGTGGGTAGCTGTGTGCACGTGTAGCTATTAGAAAAAGGTACTGTAAATTGTTTCCTTTCTGTCAGATTAATTGTCATGTGCTTTATTTAGGAGCAACTTAATCGCACAGGGCATAAAAATAAATGTGTGTTCAGAATCTCAAATTATTCTCAAGTCCTGCTCAGCCTGCTGTGAGGCTACAGTTTCAATCACAAGATGTGTTTCTCTTCAACGGATAAATTTGCCAGACATTTGGTGGAAAAAAAATTCCATTAAAGCACATAGTCAATGTGTTGAGAACCTGGCCTTTGTTGACATTGGCTTCAGTGAATTAAGGGACATTGATCCCAACCTCACCAGTTTTTTTAAGACTCCGGTTTTACAGTGGATTTGAGGAAGCATTTGCTAGTAAGTCTGAAGTTGAAAAATAAATAGGGATCTATGTGCTTGCAGTGAAAAGGAGGTACAAAATGAAAATGATAGGACTTTTAAAAAGAAGTTTACACTGAAATTCTTCCTTCTGCATCATGACCAGGGAGGAAAAAAAGAAAAAAAGAAAAAAAAACAAAACCCAAGCAACCAAAAATCTCGAGGCTCCTGTCCTGAATGTGAAATATGCAATAACATTTCTCATTAATTCCCATATTGAGCATGAAATGGTTCCTTCATATTGAAAGAATGTATAAGTACACTCAACAAGACTTCTGAAAACTATCACCAAATTATTTTTTCACATGTCAAACAGTGAATGCCAAACTATATTTGGAGAGCTGGATATGGCTTCATCTTTTTATTCATCCTTTTAGTACCATCAGAACAGAACTGTGTCGAAACACCTTCCAATTTTCCCATCAAAAGTGGACAATGTATCTTGAAAGCTGCCTTGCAAAAGAGATTAATGTTTCAATGATAAACCAATACAATTGCTTAAAAATAACACAGGAATGTCATAAAAGTATCACTGCTTAAGTGTTTAATTATTTTTAACTTAATTAAATGACCTTAAACATTTTACAACAGAAATATGGGAATTTGGCTATTGTCATCATCAATTCTACAGATACCTTAAACCCATGTATGTTGCAGATTTCTGAGAAAGGATGAAGCAATTATCAAAAAGAAAAATCTTGTCTTGGAAAAATGTGGACCCACAACAGACTCTCAACTGAAGGAATTTATCTTTTAATGAGGTGGTGTGTGCATAACCCTTTGCTGCTTTGGAGAGTGTGGTCTCATGCACCTGGAGCTCCCTACATTGCAATGGGACTCTCACTATTCCCCCACTCACAGCAGAATCAAGGGAGCTGAAAAAGAAATTCTACATACTAGAAATGTTACTACATTATTAAGAAGAAAAATGCTTCACAGAATGTGGAAAGATACTCCCCAAAAGCATGGAGAGTTGGCTTCTCTTTCCTGATGCTTGTATACAAAGTATGCTGGAGATGAAGGCTACGGCCCAGTTGTGCAAGACCTTAAATATGACAAAACATTCAAAATTGGTGTAAAGAGAAGGCAAAGACAGAAGAAATCAATGGAAGAAGCAGGACAGTTTATTCCACTGTCTTTGATCAACGAGAAACAAGAAGAGATAAAATAAGGTACACAGTCCTTGGGTATATGAAACACTGCTCCCATACTGAATATTTATTCTAAAGCCTGGTTTTTAACAAAATCTTAACTGAATCTGTAAGTGTGAAAAATGGCACGGAACATCCAGAAAGAAAGAATTAAAGTGTGTTTTCAGGTTTTCCTCATTTGTATGCAGAACTAAATATCTCAAAGTATATTTTGCTTCTGTTCTCTCTTCCTGTATGGTCCAAAATATGAAATAAGAAACCCAAGCTTATTTATTTAATGCTAAATTTTAATCTCAGAAAATGCTATTCTCAGGATGGGGCAGTTCATATTCTACCAGAACAGGCTTGCCTGTTTCTGAAGAATATCTCTAAACACAAAACAGAAGAGAAAAGCTAGGAATAAAACAACAGGAAGGATACATGCACCACAGCCAGTAGTAGAGAGAAGAGATTTCAAATGCAATGTAGTGTGCCAATCACCATCACGGCTTTAGAATTAAGTAAAGCTGCCACATCTCCCATTCTGCCATTACTTCTCATTAAAAAAATCAGATATTTTCTATTTTATTTGTACATACGATAGACGAATGAATTCCAAACAAATGAGGAAAGCACTGCCTGCCTTCCAAGAGACAAATGAAAACCTGGACACTTTAAAGGCGGCATGTATTTTTCTCACACCTGAAAGCTAAGCGAAAAATCCCCTTTTACATCACAGCTGACTCACTTCTGCTCAAGGAACTTTAAGTGATAAGAAGCCCATCATGAAAGACACATCTGTTGGCATTCTTTTAAGTTCCTAGCTGAAATTCTGACATGGGTATGAATATGCCACACGTATTAGCAAAATATAAACAAGAGGTAGAATAGAACACTTCTTTTAATAATATTTTAAATTAACTACATTTATGCTAATGACACACACACAGAATGAAGACTGCAGTTAATAATTAAACAATAAAACTATTTTGAAGGGCAGATATGCTGTGCATCAAGGTCAATGCATTTAAATAACTAGACAGTTCATAAATCCCAGATAACAAACATCAAAGGAAAGCAACTTAGTGGCTATGCTGAAGTAAATACTACGGTCAGTTGCTGCTTCATTTTCAGCAGTTCTGTGTATTTGGATAGTGTGGCATCTTCTTGTTACAGAATCAAAACTAAATTTTGAACTAACTCAGTGACATAATTTAGAAACATCTAATGTTTCTGGATTTCCAGCTTTTTGTTCAAGGTATAGCCACATCACGTGGATCAATTGAACACTCCCTTTACAATGAACAATTTCATTTCTGTTTCTTCTCCTGTGTCACCACAAATAGAGGACGTGAAATTAATGTTGTATTTACCAAGAAAAGATTTTTAAAGGAATTTCAATGCATAAAAAGAGGACAGTAACAGAAGTCAGGAATAGGCATTTTGATAGGCAACGATCTAATATGCAGGACTGAAAATGTAGACCTACACTCCTCAGAATTACAAGCTAGTCTGTGAAATGACAGCTGTATAACTTTCATTTAGTACAGTCTTGCAGCCTATTTACTTTAGCCAATGCTGAATGGTTTTAGGAAAAACTCAGTGGAATTACCACTCTCAGCACTTTTTATCTCATCCTAATCTAGAACAAACAATCAATTGCAAACTTGTAAATGATCCTGTGAAATGTTTCTAAAGAGTTGTTTGAAATCAATTCAGAGTTGCCCCGCAAACAATATGAGAAGATACTCATGCTTCCTAACATTTGCCTGTTCAACTTCTAGATCTAGCCCTAAGGCAGGAAGATCGGAAAAAAAAGAAAAATTTTTAATCACTGTATATGTTCCTACATATTTGAACTCTTAATAGATATACCATTTAAGCTTGTTTTGACTTTGCATTTTCCGGCTGCAAAGCTGATTAAGCTACACTTACAAACGAAGCCCTTATGTAAAACTCACCTTGAATTCAACTGGGGTTTAGCACAAAGAGAAAATTAAAAACATGGGCCTTAAAGCAGGGGGCAATAAATATGTTTGCACATTATACATATATTTATACATAAAACATTTTGTGCCACTTTTTGGACCATCACAGAGGTTCACAGGAATGGTCATTAGGCCAGAAAGAAAGAGGTGCATTTCATAAGCATTTTCATCCTATCAGCTTCATGCAATTTTGCACTTCCCCCTATTGATGATGAGGCTATGAAAAGACGTAGTGCGTGCTGGACAAAGCAAACTTTTAGCATTCACACTCTGTTAATTAATTCATCACCTAAAAGCTAAGTATTGATTTTTTAATGGCTCTACAAATCTGTTTAAGCTACTATGATGTAATTAAGAGGACGTGTGTTTACTGTAAATTATCTAACAAGTACAAGGGTGTGCATTCAGCAATAACGAAAATTTTTGCTCAGACAACAGGCAAATTGACTGTTAAAAAATGTTTTTCCACTAATTTTATAAACTACCGCGATTATGGTCAAGATGGATTTTTAAAAACCTCCTACAGCAGTAAAAATAGAAAGATATGATGCTCCTTGCTTTGAAAGGAGCAAGAGACCTTGTGCAAATCCAGAGGTGGAGAATCAGCTTCTTAACATAAGTGTCCACAGGGATGGTGAAATAGAAATCTCAAGCCAAGCCTTACAGGAAAATTAGTGTACTATAGTGCATGAACTCCTTATAAAATATTCCATCCAAAATGCTAGCAAAATTAAGAGCAAAGTCTTAATTCCCACAGACGGTGTCTGATTATCCACTAAAATCCTACTATAAATTCAAAGTAACACATGAAATTGATATTACTTTCTTCCATTAGAAGTATTGAGACATGGTTAAATGCATAATGATGTGCAACATATGAGTGTGAGCAAAGCTGCAGTCAAGGGAACCACTGGCATGCAGACCATATAAACAATAACTGAGGAGCAACCTAAGAAACAGCAGACACAGCTTGTTACAAATACAAGTAGATTTCTTACCTTATGTTTACACTGCAAAAATGAAATATGCTTAGTATATTATTATCACTGCCAGGAAAACAAAAAAGTATATGAGGGGGGAAAGGAAGGGAGTTTAATCACAGATGCTAAACGAGAAATTCAAGATTTCGTGCTTTTTGGAATGGGCAAAAATTACGCCAGGTAAATCTCATTGATTCAATAAAAACCTTTCTAGTATGGAAAGGTCCATGAGATCTTGACTTCTGACCAATGGTCTCTACAACATTTTCAACCTGAGAAGACATCCTGAAGATACCTTTACCTGCAAATCCCTAGCTTTTCAGTTACTGCTGGGAAAAAAAAAAAATCTAGGCATCTATGCCTCCATGGTTGAAATGTATCACACATATTTTATTGTCCAGTAGCCTCCAGAGGGAGGACTTCAACACTTCTGCTGAGAATAGTTACTATTATTACTCAGTTTTCAAATGACATCCAACTGTTAATGGGAGAAGGGAGGATATTTGAAGGTATTTATCATGCAGAGATAAAAAGACATCAGAATAATCTGTCTATGCCTTTTGATAACATTAACTATCAGTGGAGCTAAGTTAGATTTTTTAAACATAAAAAATGCACTAGAATTTTGTTCTTAGTAGCAAAAATGAAGAGATTTCTAAATATTTAATAATAAAATAATGAAAATATTTTTTTCAATGTCATATTTTGGCTGAAAGAAGGACTTTCCCAACGGTATACTAATTTATTTCTTTTTTTGCTTTGCTTTGCAACTGTGCTGAAGCTTTGCATATCCAGCCTTTTTCACCAAGGCAATGTTCCATGCTTACTGGTGGAGGCAAAAGAGGAGATGATTTGTACGTCCGTAGGGCACGGAGGAGACAGACATCTCAGTACTCAGAGCCCATTCCCCTCAAGTGTTGGGAAAGACAATGGCCAGCTAAAAGAAGCTAGAAGACAATGGAATAGAAGAAAACATGAAGGTAATTTTTGTATGTATGCATGGCATAAAGTGTGAATCAATAATTAAAGAGTTAATTATCTCACCAGTTATGGATACAGGCTTGGGATTAATCCCTGCAAATAGATGAAGAGGCAATTATGCTCCCTCCATGGAGCACAAGATAACCAGCCCTTCTCTGGCTGCACAGATGGGGATTCACAATGGTGCTGTGCTCCCACAGAGTAAATAATTTTGAAATTATGAGTGGTAACACACTGCAACACCCGTGGCAATGCAGTAACACCTCTGTGTATCCAGATTGAGAATCCTCTAGCAGTGAACTCAGCGTAGTGTTAAAGCATCCTTCTGCAGAAAATCAAAGTGAGTAGCGCTACGTAAACCATAATGTCTGCTAAGACAACTAATTTGCTCTCTCATCGTTGGTGTACACTGAAAACTTTTTTTTCTGCTATAGAATGTGAGTAATGGATTTAATGAAATCATAATAGGTGATTTGGAAAATGAGTAATTTTTAAATACTTCACAATCCCTTTCAGAATATATCCATCCACCGATTTTCCACTATAAAATCCCAGTACAAAAGCAGCAAATGCTGAAGGGAAAGGGACTCAAACTATAGTTAAAATATACCTCAAGAGACTAGCAACAAGTGTTTTCAAATTATTAGTGTTTTCAAATTATTAGTCAGTTTTAGTGAGACCTGAAGAGAAGTCTGAAAGACAATGAAGATAATGTCCTCAGAGCTCATTGACAAAAATTCAGAAGGAAACAGAACTCACTAGTTTCATGGCTTACAGAACACTTACTTAACTATGGGATGTAGTTGCTGAGATTCCAGTCTTCTTTCCGAAGACAGAAACTTGGATTGTCAAACACACTTCCTATGACAGCAGATGAGAACCCACAGCAGAATCTGGCTTTTGTATTATATAACCCTTGAATTAAAAAAAAAAAACAAAAAAAAAACAAGCTGGTTTTTGCTCTGTATGTGACATTCTATGTATTAGTCACTATTGACAACCTCAAGCCTTTGAAAACCGTGAATCAAACCACAAAACATCATGAGATTAGCTGTAACATGAGTTACTGAAAAATAAATAAATACATTTGTGTGGTTTATTTGTCTTTTAATACAGGGTGAGCTCAGGTCATGTTTTCGCAATTTTCCTTCACAAATACCAAGGCCACAGATCCAATTTTTTTATTTTTTTTTTTATTGCCAAGTTGATTTGAGCTAAGAAACCATAGGACTTGGTAGCACTAACACTTTCCAAACAACATGCCTAGCTACATTGACCATGAGGGACTTTCACTTCCCCCTCCTCAGTGGTAGCGAAGGCCAATTCAGTGATTACCAGGATGCAGCTTCAGCAAAGCTCCCAGCACTTGGCGAGTGCACAAGAGAGTCTCAACAGCAGCAACAGGTCTGTGGGGAACCAAAGGATACATGAGAACCTAGTGAGTATCCTGCCACCAAACAAGTACTCACAGTCATGGCTGGAACAGATGCTCCCTCTCACAAGACACCTCACCTCCCCCCCAGCTGAGTGCTAGCCACGCAAAGTAACTCTGTTAGGCAAAGGGAGTGGAATTTCAGCCACAATGTCTCTTTCCAAAAACATTTTTCTGCAATTAAGATTCATTCTTCTCGAAATATTTGGGCATTCAAAAAGAAAACACAATCTCTACCCCTAGAAACTAAATAGGTCAAAGTCTAAACATGTAGAGGTAAATTGCAGGTTATTGCATCATGTTCAGCTTGTGTGGGAAGTTCCCACCTTCTCATGCCACAGACATAAACCTTCCCTAACTCCTGTAGGCTCCTAACACTTTTTCTTATGGCTAATTTTAATTACATCAATACAGAGCACATAACAACCAATTTTTTGTTTAGCTGGTCCATACTCAGATTTTTCAGACTCCACATTTAAGTCTAGGATGTTGCAGCCATTAACATGCATCACACAGAGCCATTCCTATTTTCATTCTCCTGTGCTCCTTCTTGGGTGGTAGACATAAAAAATAGTTTTGGGGGATGTTGAAATTAAAACTGCTCCACAGAGGCAGTTTGGAAAAGACTTAGGAAACAGTTTCTAGTGGGGTTGGTTTTGTTTCCTTTATTACTTTTTGTGAGGGTAATTTCTGTTCCTCAGAAGAACAAAACTTTCTGTGGGAATGGACCACATCTTTTCAGCTGAGTACAAAGCATCTTCTCAAAGTAAAGGAGATCCTTGCACACAGTGAGAGCCAGTATTCACACACTGCTGAGGGAAGCTATCTGGAGCATCCCACTGAAAATGCCGGCTCTGCCTCATTCAGAGTGGGAGCTAATAGCTGAGGCAGCATCCTAGACACTGCTTTTTTTCCTAGCCTACAGAGTCATTTATAATTTCAAAGTGCATCAAGGAAACTTCTGAGGTTTTAAAAGCTTAGCAGGATAAATTTTCCTTTTCAACTCTCATAAACAATTAGCATGCAAATTGCCCATTTAAGATATTTGCCAGTTTTAGGATTTATACAACTATCAGCCATCCCTACTTGACAAAAGTTCAGTACCAAAAGGTTGGGCTGTGATTTGGAATATTCATTCTAGAAACAACATTAAGAAACTGTTTCTCTCATGTTGTTCTAGCTCCTGAGTTCTAGAACTTGCACTCTTGCACCCATTTAACTTCCAGTTTCAGGCTTACATAGAAACCTCCTATTTTTAAATCTTGCAGTTCCCCACTACATTTTGCAGCTGGAGTATTTAACCTAAAGGCCGAATCCCGCATGTCGAAATTATTTAACTTGTGTGTCTTTCTAACTTGTAGGCTTTGACACACGGCCTAGCATTCTATCTCCCAACAGCCCTGTGTCCACTCTACCACTGTGTCCACTGTCTGTCACAGCGATAAAAAGGCAGGCACTTGCTGTTTTGTGTCAAGGCCATGGACAGATGGGTAGCAGGAGTATATCGGCGTGTCACATCTTGGGAAAGGCATTAATCTCACTTATCTCCCATGGCTTGCTTTGATAGTAGATTCGAGGAGCCCCTGTGCATGACCTCACGAATATGAACTCTCCCACTGTACAACCCCATACCCTTCAACTGGTCATGTGTCCAATAATGGGACAGCCAAATGATAAGTCTTCATATATTGCATCTGAATACTGCCAGGAAAGCCACAGAGATCTGTCAACATTCCTTTATACCTTTTTCTTGGAGAGACCAAGGGATAGAAGCAGGAGAAATGGATCTAACTTGTACTTCCAAGGTCAGTTTATTCTAAATTGTTCTAAAGAGCTTATTATAGAGTGCTTCTAGAAAAGATACCTGGTGCCCACAGGTGAAAGAACAGTCAAGCTTCCTTTTCTGATAGGCTTCGACACACTCAGGCACTAGGGTCTCACAACTTCAATTGCAAATAAAAAGAATTAGAATAAAACACTTTTAGAGCACTTTTGCAGCCCAGGATTACTATAACCCACTGCCCTTGTGTTACACAACTCTATTCCCCTAGTGTCTCTGCTAGTGAACTCATAGTATCCATCATAGGATTCCAGCACAGAGCCACCTGTGAGCAAAGGGAAATTCCAATGAGAACAGAGCACGAGGAGCTTGCAGTGCTGCCAGGGACCATTTTGGCACCATTTTTATTTTTAGTGTTCCAGCTCTGCTTTCCATGTATAAATCAGTATAGGGTGCTGGATTTTTTGGTATGCCATAGCCAAACTGTATCAGGAAGACTGCAGAAGTGATTCTTTTAAGCTGATGCAAGCTTCTTCAAAGCACACTCTGCTTCTTTCAACCCATTATAAACACCAAACATTTTTGTTCATTATTTGAAATTAAATTCCAGCTGGCCTAAGAAACTCTATATGCCTCTGGTTTGTGTGCCCAAATCCCTGGTGCTGCTGCAGTTCTTGTAAACACCACAAATAGGTTTTTACCAAAGTCTGTAGCTGAAGAAATGACAAACCACTGCAGATTCGTAACATGAGCGTGTCATTGCTGACTGCAGTTGCAACACAGAGGATACTAAAAATATAACTGTGGTAAAACTGTATTTTGGAGATCAGTGCAAACAGCAAAAGCTCCAGTAAACAAGCTCCGTTTTCACCACTTTGAGGTGTTTAGCTGGACGAAAGGGGGGAGAGGGGAGAAGTTACCTTCAGGTAATTTTCATACATGCCAGTGAATAAACTTTCTGACAACTGGACATGTTTTTACATGTAATGAGACAAACTGAAATTAGACAACAAAAATAGGCATTTTTATATTAGTAGTTAGCAACAAGTATGTTGTAGTTTTACACTGGTGTTTCCTACTGTCCTGAGCTTCCATATTCATATGGATGAGCTGTCATGTTCTCAGAAACAGAAGCTCCACATTTTCCTTTGGGTTTTGCATTGGCACATAGAGAAGAGATTATTTAGTACAAAACCATAGGGTCTAAGAAACCATTGAGAGTAGAGTAGGGCAACAATTCCCTGTGGCTTTATTACAGTTCCCCCTTTTTTGTTTAAAGCCTTTGATTTGCTTCAACCTGTTAGGCATATGTGTCTATACAAGCTTACTTCTTTCAGTACCCCCTTCAGAGAAATATTTCTAGCTCTACTGATGATTTGTAGTAACTTCTCAAAATAAGCACATTAGTTTTCCTTGTTTGCCACTACATTATCCTGTTATGACAGACTGACTTTTATTCAGTTTCAACTAAAGCTTTTTTATTTGTCCACTTGACTATCACAAAATTGCTGGATAGATTTTCTACGTCTACCTAAAACATATTTCCATCATTTATCACAAAAGTCTGAATTTAGCTGAATTAATACGGCTGATTTAGCCTTCCCTAAAGGAAACGCATAATACTTTACAGAAATAGTGCTTCTTTTTATGCAAAAATCCCACTATAAATCACAGAAAACTAACTTGGACATCCTGCTTGCCCATGATAACTCAAAATAGCTTTACCCATAAGGAAATACACACGTGCATGGGCTTCTTTGTCTTTGTTTCACCTGTGTCTGCATGAAAACAGTGTTCATGGGAAGTGCTGGAAGGGCAGATTGGGAAGCACAAATCCCGATTTTATCTACACAGCCAACAGAACAGAAACTTCCATGACTGTGCCATAGCAGAATGATCTCAATGCACAAGCGTGGAGTCCCTCCTGCATTCCCTCTGTTTTCCCTGAGCCCTCTCCCAGCCATGCAGAGTCCCTCGCCAGGGCAGCTGTTCACAAGGGTGCCTCCAGATGCTCTTTTGTTCTTTCAGTAATATTTGGTGGCAGTTAACTTAGATTAGTCTTCTGGGGGGAACCTGACTCTTCTCTTTTTTACTTCTCGAGCTTTCCTTCTCACATTACCCAGTCAGTAAACAGCTATACTGAATCTCAGAGGCTTAAATGTAGCCTTCCATCCTGAGCCCCAAATTCCTTGTCTTTGTTTTAAAATTGTGTCAGCTTCTACTTCCCTTATGTATGAGATACCAGCTCTATCAGCCACTTGTTTGGAAACTGAAAAAACAAGTTTTATCTTATGCTGTCCTTCACATATAAGAGACTTCCTGTCAACACCAACAGCACTTACACATTATCTGTTTTCAAATCTCACCTTGAATATATTCTTTACTATGATGTTCAAGGCAAAACAGAAGAAAAAAAACCAAACAAAACAAGAGCAAGACAGTTTCAGAGACAGAAAAACAAAACTCCAGAAAATGGAACATAAAAATATTTACAATATTTAATGAGTATTTCTATTAAAAAAGAAAAAAAAAAGAGGAGAAGTTGTATGGGCTTAGTGAAAAAAAAAAGTATGGGGAAAAGAGATACCTTGCCGATTTCAAAAATTTTTATTCAATCTTCTCCATCTCCTTTGCCCTTCACAAAATCCTAACAACTAGCTTGTATCTTCAATCTCCTTTTGAAACCTTGAATATCTGAGTTTCATATCTTCCAGCTTTCCTATACTATAGCAAAGGCTAAGAAGTTAATTTATTTTTCAATGAAAAACATCACAGGACTCCAGGAGGAAGAATTTAAACAAAGGCATCAAACACCACAAACCTCAAGACACAAATAATCAGATTTCCTAGGACAGGAGAATTGGAAAATAGTCTGTCTGACACTGATGCCTGAGGTATTGGTTTGCCTCAGCTCACAGGCTCCCTAAAACTGCCTGACCTACATATTCCTCTTTTTTTCTAGGGCTCACTGAGAAAACAGACTTCCTACCACTATCATGAGGTTCACTGGGAGGTTAAAAACATGGAGAGTTATCTTCTAGTATAGAAAGAGCAAAGTTTATTGTGTAAACATTTACACTGTGAGCTGACCTTCTTCTGACTTCAACTGGTAAAGAGTCCAGGGGGAAATGTTTTGGGGCAGGAGTCCAGGAAGCTGAGTGGAGTGGGAAGATAAAGAGTGGTCCGCAGTTGAACAGGGCAGTGGGGAGAGAGACAGAGGAATGCTCCTCTGGGCCATGAAAAGGACTGCAC
>VZRS01005275.1:108467-214905 GCA_013398055.1 Ifrita kowaldi | reverse complement strand
TGGGCCATGAAAAGGACTGCACAGCTTTGGAAAAGGACTCCATGACACTGATCTCTGAGGTGAGCAGGGGACCAGAGACAAGTTGCTTCCTGTGTCCTTATCAAAACAGTTGATTAGAAATCCAGGAAGACAGAGCACTTCCTTGAGGGTGCAGAGATGGAGGGCATCTCAGGGGCATGATGCAATACTCCCACTGTGTCATTCTTTGTACTACACAGCCACAACTGGGATCCTCTGGGCAGTTCCCAGTTCGGGTACCTGAGTTCTCCTGAGGTTAAGGTGTGCCCTGAGATCCAGCCACCTAAATATGGTGTCATTTTAGATGCCCAAGGGCATCCCACTGCAAATTCACAAAACATGTGTGTGTTGAGGGGGAGGGGGGGAGGGGAGGGCTGTGTTTCTTGTAGGTCTGAAGTTTCATTTGTCAGCCCCATGGGAAAGTTTCAGATTCTAGGATGCCTCAGGTGGCACCTGATGTGTCCGCATGCTTCCATCTGGAGCTGTCTACAAAACATGCTGCCTCCCAGAAGACTTTGACAGTCTATAGAACTTCTATACTAATGTATAACATACATCCTATACTGCATTAAACAAATTATTTCTCATATTTTCAGTAATCTAAACTCTGAGGACCTCAGTTGTCCACACATGGCATATAGTGCATAGGATGTTTAAGACATCCAGATAGCAATATCAGATATTACACAGGACCTGAAAGGAATCTATAACAACTTGACTCTGTGCCAAGTGGGAAAAAATCAGGTAACTCAAACCACAGTAAATAGATTGAGCAATTGCTTGGTTTTTCCTCTGTAGAAATGGGATGCATGTTGGTTAACTTTCACAATGACCCCTCACCTATCCCCTAATTTCTGCATGCTCAGTGTGATGGGGTGTGTGGTTTGTGATGGGGTTTGGCAAGGCTTTCTGCTGGTATCATCCTAGAGGACTGTAATTTACCGACAACTCAAATGAGCTGCCAGCCCTAAACCACTGGATAATTGACATTTCCCAGTCAAAGCAAGACAGCAGATTTTGTGTAGGTGTGGACATGGGAACAGTGTGTGGAGAGAGATCTGTGTAACTTCTCTGCCTGTGAAATAAACAACACACCATCCCTGTCTATTAAGGACAGGGATGATCAAATGTGTGACGTAACTTCTTAAATTTCGTTCTGTGCACTTCAAAGTAAACTCTAGGGTACTTCACCAGGTAGTTATAAAAGACCCTAGAAACAGAAGAAACAATGACGATATATGAATGTTTTGTGTCAAGCTGAGGCATTTTTTAATGTCCTCAGAGAATGAGCCTACATTGTAATATAAAATCCCAGACACCCCTTCTTCACTTTTTCATTGTTACTTAAGTTTTACACACAGAGACACATTTTCACATAGGAAAGAATAATTAATTTGCTTGGGTACATGGATTCCTTAAGCTATCAGGCCCTTTACCATCCCAGTTCACTGTGTTTGACTATGTGCCTCATATATAGGGTGTTGTTCCTCCAAAACGCAGTCACTGTGAAAGAAAAAACCCAACACAGTTATACAGAAAAAGAAAAACAAAACAAAACAAAAAACCCCAAAACAAAACCAAAAACCCCCACCAAGCCAGCATTCAACATAAAATCACAGGTGCAAACATTCAGTTAAGATTTATTATGTATTTCCATCACCATTTATAAAATTCAATAGTCTGGAGTGACATAGCTACTTGGTTTTATTTTTATTTTAATTAATACTTCTGGGCCTCTTTTTCTCATCTATTTTGGGAAATACAGTAAAGACAGTACTGACAATATCAGGTGCCTCTGTCAGAGAGTCAAGACTTCAAATAGAATTATAAGGAATGAATTTTAAGTGAGGCTAGAGCAAGAGGGGCCAAAACCCATGCGGTCATCCTTTGAGCAGTGACAGGACAGCTAAAGCTACATCTAAGATACTTGAGAGTGAGATTGGTGGCTTTCCAGGGCAGATGTTTGACTGCAAGTTCACACCATTCATGTCAGAATTTTATAGGAGGTTTAAAGTGCAGAACGATTGAGTTATCTAAGAAAAAGGCATAATAAGTCTTCAAGCAGGAAAGGCAAATAATTACAGTACTAAGGTATTCAATACCTTTAATACAGAATGAGATACCTGCAAGACTGCATGGTTCTCTGCTGTGGAGAGAACCTCCTCTCTTCTTTACCAAGGCAATTAAAACACTGCACACTCACTATGCAGTGAAGACTTGCACAGGTATTGAGCAGCAGAGAAGTCAATACATGAAGTCATTAGGGAAATGATTTCTTATGAAAATTCCCCCCTCCACCTTTTCTCTAATCAAAGTGGAGAAATTTCTGTCTCCTGCTGCTACCCTACATTATCCTCTCTTTCTCCCTCTCTCTCTCTCTCTGGGCAAATTCTCAGTGTCTCACAAAAGAGATGTGAAAATTTGTAATGAATCAGGCCCTAAAAGTCTGACAGCAAATCCCATGCTGAAATCCTAGAGGCAGAGTGGAAAATATTTCTGGAGAATAACTGGAATTTTGCCAAGAATTTTTAAGAGCTTGAATATCTTGGGGGAATATATAAAAACAACCTCATGATTCAGCTAACCAAGGCAGTAAAACAAGTTCCCGAAGGCAAGGATCAGCACTTTGAATATATTTGGGTGCTTCCTTTAATCCCTGTGTTTCTTTTTCCTTCTTCTGTCCTTTTCCCAGTTCCCTTCTCCTTTGAAGTAAGAAAGGTAGGCTTTATAAGTTACTTTTCCTTCTCACACAGCCAACAGGGAAGGGTCATAAGTAGGGCAGCCAGTTCCCTCTTCTTTGAAAGCTGCATGACTGTTCTACTTTAGATACACATCCTCTTGCCTAAGCCCCAGCACAGTGTGAGCCCTATCACAAATTTATAAGCTCCAGTTCTGTCCTCTATACTACCTAGTCCAGACATTAACATCGCCTTAATTATAACACAGACGCAGAAAGAATACCATTGTCATCTTTCATGATTAAAACATAGTAACGCATCTATCGCAGTTTCTTATAAAATGGTATTTAATTTCCAGCACAAAAAAGACCACCACTGCACCACTTGAAAATGCTTGCATGCATTCCCTGTTCTGGAAGTGGGATCTCCCTTGTTTCAAGAAGCCTGTCTGACCCCATGAATAATGAACTATTTAAGAACTTCAAGAAGAATCCTCAAAGAGATCAATCAAGTGAGACCAAAGGGAATGACAAGAATACAAGATTAAAGAAGAGTCTCTGATATAATCTTGACAAAGTTGATTTGAGCACCTAAAAGTTTAATAGATTTAACAGACAGTGGCTACAGTTAACTCACATATTATGGCTTGCGTGATCCTAGCTGGAAGCATTTTAGATATGTGTGAGCAGTCTCAAAGCATCTGAACTTTCTAAAGTATGTTGCCCTTGGCTATTAGTTAAGAAAACATGGTGGCTACTATAAGCTTATTGGTTCTTAGAGGTATCAGGACAAGATCGTGATTTAATCAACCAAAGAAAAGCTTCTAAGAACAAGTTATATCAGTTATATCTATGCTAGCAAGTGATGTGACAGAGTAGATAATCGAGGCAGTCACTGCTGACACCTCTGCCCCTTATGCAGTTCACAGGTTTTATTTCAGATTTGAACCGATCTCGTGAAACAAATGACTCTTCCATATACATCATTCTACACTGCCAAAAGGACTGTTCCCTGGCTGGATTCCATTTGAGGTTGTACTGCATCTGATATGCATCTGGAGCAAATCTTTCAGTTTGTCTTCAGGGATTGTTGTGATAGGACAAAGGGAAATGTTTTTAAACCAAAAGAGGGTAGATTTAGACTGGATAAAAGGAAGAAATTTTTTATGGTGAGGGTGGCAAAACACTGGAAAGGGTTGCCCAGAGAGGCAGTAGGTATCCATCCCTGGGAACACGTAAGGCCAGGCTGGATGGGGCTCTCAGCAACCTGATCCAGTTGAAGGCGTCCCTGTTCATTGCAGGGGATTTGTACTAGGTGGCCTTTAAATGTCCCTTTTAACCCAAACTATTCTATGAATTCAGAGCTCTGAGGAAAAGGAAAGCTCAGCATCTGAAAATCCCACAAGTTTAGTAGTGCTTCTGTGGAATGAGAGAACACAGCCAATGAGATTTAAAATAATGACATCGTATCTATGCACACATTAATCTTACGAACAGCAGGAAGCAAGCTACTAGGCCTTGCATCCCAAATCTTTAGCTCATTTAAAATTTCTGTTCAGTGCTGGATCTCTAGCTCTCCACTGAGCTACCAGTCAAGAATGGAATTTAACATCGTGCCAGACACAAAAAAAACCCCTCATCCATGACTCAAAGTCCGCAGACAAGGCATTTCTGAGTCACAGTGAAATTCAGTCCCAGGAACCAACAAATGTAAACATACCATTCCCCCAGCCATGAGATGGGCTCAGAGTACAGTAAGTTGCAAAGTGAGGACATACAGTAAAAAAGTCTTATGTGAAAACTAACCGTTCCCCACTAGAGATTACGCCTCCATGGAACTAACCAAGAAAGGACTATGCACCAACTCAAAGAATTTGAGGATCAGAAAACAAAAGAATTAAAACTATCCTATCATTACCCTCCAGAGCTCATTTCATCAAAAGCAACTGACCTTTTCTCAGTGGAGACAAAAATAGACGTAAAAGTCACAAAAAATATGAGAATACTTCTACAGTCAAATGTCCGCTTTCAAAACAAGATGGTGTATTTCAATAGCATCTTTCCTCATTTGAAAAGAACAAAAGTTGACCCCAGCAAAGCACATGAAGGAACACGTACATAACATCCTTTAAAAATACAAATAACCCCACTGGAGAAGATTGGCCTATTCACAGACTTTAAATGAGGCACAAATTAAGGCACTTCACCAAATCAAGGCCTCAGTTTGCTGAACTAGGCTTTCCAATTGGCAGCAAATGAGCCTGAAGTACAAATAAGAGGTTTCTGTTATCTGTAGCATGAAATGTCAGGTGATGCTTGTATATTTAAGTACAAAAGGTCTGCATTTCATAACCCCAGAAGCAAATGTGAATGCTTTTAAAAAGAAAAACAATCTTTCTTATTCTTTTCTCATTTACACCTGCACAAGAAATTGAACCCAAAGGAGCTTTATTATCACCTGACTTGCAACCATTAATATCAGCATAGAAGAATGCTTATCACAAAAAAGACAGTTTAGCAATGAACTTCAGTGTGAAAAAAATAGTCAAAACCCAAGACGTATGTAAAATAAATAACAATCTTCTGCAACACTCTTCTTACATTTTGTACTTTCATAGGCCCCTGTAAGTATCTTAAGTTTTTCAGTTGTTAATTCAAAGAGAAAAAAAGGAGATATTAAGTCTGGGAAGAATATTCACTCTCTCCCCCTCTACTGATGTGAATTTTTGACTATTTTTAGCACACACAGAATCACAAAATCACAATGGGCAAGGATGGAAGGGGTCACAGTGGGTCATCTGTTTCAATCTCTCTGCTCAAGCAGGGTCGTCCCAGAGCACATGGCACAGGACTGCATCCAGACAGTTCTTGAATATCTCCAGTGAGGGATGCTTTGTAAGTGTGCTAGGAAATACAGTCCAATTAAGTTAGTCTGAGATAGGTGCACAGCTGGCTGAAAATTGCTTTTAAAATGTTGATATAACCATTCACAATTGAACAGGACATATTTTTTTAACATGACCTCTCAAATTCCATGTTATTTTATAGTTTCATTAGCAAATAGAGTAAAGAAAACCTTTGTGGCCTTTGAAAACAGCATCAAACGGTGGGTAGCAGGCACTTCTGACAATAAGACTAGAATGGAAGACATCTACATCCACTGGAGCAATACTCTGATAAACAGATGAGGTCAGAAAGGAGTAATGCAGATTCCTGCACATAAGTCAGAATTAGCAACTCTATTAATATAATAGGGGGAAAATCCAGCTGATCAGAAGCTTTGCAGAAAAGAATCTGAGGGATTTCAAACTGCATATGAGTCAACTAAGTCAGGCTGCTTAAAAAAAACTCATACACCATTAAAGTGATAAAAATAGGTGCTTTATAAGAAGCACATCCTTTTCTAGAAGGAATCTTCTCACTTTTCCTTTTCCTGGGCATTGTGTCAGTTGTAGGAGCAGTCTTCTAGGAGGGCAGCAGCCCCTGAGTGTCCACAGGAGAACATGCATTGTAAAGAAAGAATGGGATTCTTTAGTCTAGAGAAGAGGGCCCTGTGAGGAACATGCTTGTCTGAAAATATGGTAAAGATTGCCATGAAGAACCATCTGTTCTCTTTATCCTCCATGGCCAGGACAAAAATGATAGGTTTAAATACCAGTTGTGAATATACAGAATAAATATTAGGACAAAGTTTTCAACTATAAGGTGCCAAAAACAAAAAGAAAGGCTAGGGATATAGGGGTGAGAACACTACCAGGTCCTTCCTTAAAACTTGGGATAAAGAAGATCTTATGGTCTCTTTTCGATGTTGTGTCTCTACGTCTAGAAGGACAGAGTTGTCCTCTGCATCTTTTGTCAGCAGAGCTGTAGAAGAGCTTCTCTGCTAATCTTAGAAGGCACTAAGATAAAATCTGGCAGACAGGCAGTTTCTCTGAGTCTTTGACCATGTGTGTGTGTGCACTCACATAATGTTCTGTGTGAGCATGTACCTATCTTCCTACGTGTGTGTGCCTGTACATGTACAAGCCTGTGTTCATGCACATTCTTGTGTGAATGTAGCGTCCTTGACACCTGAAATTTAGTTCTAAAAACATATAACAAGGATTTCCCTCCACTGAACCTCAGCAGTATAAGGGGTTGAAGCGTGGAGGATGGCTACTATCCAGGGATGCTGGTATTCTTGCCCGCCTTTTTCTCCCAAAGCAGAGCAGAGGGTCTGCCCGCCTTTTTCTCCCAAAGCAGAGCAGGTTTGGAGAGATGAAAGGGTAGATGTGAAGAGGGTTTTCTGTCTGAAAGGGAAGTTGGCATAGTTCATGTCTCATTTATATCCACATGTATCACTGAATGCAGCAAAGTGACAGCAGTATAAAACTGACTTGAAGAGAAAAACAGACCTTTGTATTATTATAGTTATATATGAAGAGCTGTATATTATATACGAAGAGCTATTGATCTGAAGATTTGTTCCACAAGGGTAAGACTACTCAACAAGCATGTCTGATGAGACTTGCACATAGTAGTCTAATGGTGGAACCAGAATATGATACAAAAAAAACATCCAAGCAATGCAGCCTATATCTAAACCTGGTGAATGAAGGAGACAATTATCCTTAGTATTCAGACCAAATGGTTTTAATTTACACTTGGCAGCTCCTTTTCTCCATTTTGGAATATCTAGACAAAGTTTTCCTCAGTATTGCATTCCCACTCTACAGTTTCAGTGCTCTGGGTCATTGCCCAATGAAAAGCTAATCAACTATGCACATTTCACTTAATCATACCAATATATCACCTCTACTCATGACCACACAGCCCAGAGAGTGGCAGCACACAAGAAACCTGAGAGCACACTGAAGTTAGATGGGAAGACATGAAGGAAGTTAGGTAATTTTATTATGAGAACAAAGTTACTTAATTAAATCCCTTTAAAAGTTTATGAGATGGTCTGAGGAGGCCAGGAAAGAAAGTTTTCCCCAAATGGAACATAGCAAATACTAGCCTGCATTACTCGCAGGAAGGAGGGAATGGGAACTTGCCCTAAAAATATTTAGCTGCTTCCAGCAATGAAGAAAAGTATTTTCAATATTAAAAAAACCTTGAGGTACGTTAGTGTTGGGGGTTTTTTGGGTTTTTTAAAAGGTCTACACTCGCTTTAGTTGCCTCAACAAAGATATAAGCCTGGGGATGGAGGGAGAAAAAAACCCCACAGCTTACACAGGGTCATTAAAAAAATTAGATTCTCTCAGCTAAAAGTCCCTGAGGATCTTCTCTGCATTAAATGTACTTGAGGGTCTCACTGTTCTGAGTAGCGACCACTTCCTAGGCTGCACATGTAGCTCCCCCCGAGGATGAGTGAGAATATTCCATTCCCTCAGAGATCCCCAGGCTCGCCAGGCTGCACATGTGCAACCAGAACAGATACACTCCAGCCGAAGGCTGCTGTGGCTGGCAGAGCCAGAATTTTGCTGTAATGGCTGAAACTGTGACCAAGAACCTGTCTCTCCACCCTTCCCAGTAATCCCCGTGCTAGCAGCGTATGGCAGGAAATCATCTCATTTCAATGCAGGAAGGATAAGAGGAAAAACTGAATAGCAAAATGAGGGGAGTGGGGCACAAGAAAAAGAGGCAGAAAGATATGTCTAGGCAAATATATTACAAACTGGGAGAATGTGGGAAAGCAAAACAGGGAGGAAATTACCCTTATGAGGTAATAGAGCTTGAGATTGGAGAGGATGCCTGGCAAGGAAATGGAGACATGACAGAAACAGTTTAGCAGAGAAAGGGAAAAAGGCATCAAGCTGCAAAGGGATTGGTAGAAAGGTTTGTACCCAGCAGAGAGAGAATGTGCATATGCAGAGCCTGAAGTCAGGTACAGCATCCCACTTCGTCTGAGTATTACAGATGATATTATCAACATACCTCATGGTCACCTTGTAATGATCATTCACACAGGACAACAACTTTCAATCAATCGTTCTGTAACTCAAGCACCAGAAATCTGAGCAGTGTGCCTCAACCATTGTGATTAACCACTCTAGAAGACAATTGGTCTCATTTTCAAAACAAGGAGACATTATACATGATGACTGTTGTTGCTAAATTTGCAAAGTCAGACACCTAGGAAAAAGAAAATTCTAGAATCAAATCATATTTGTCTAATACTAGCCTTGCATGCAGATGCATTAGGACATAAACATATAAAGTTTGCAGACTGTCTTAATCAAGAATCAGCATACATCAGTTCTGAACTAACACTCTACTCTTTAATATTTTGTTGGGGTTTTTTTTCCTGGATTTCTCATTTCCTGCAGTTGACTGTTCTGTCCTTTTTTTTTTTTAATATTTTCCCTGTTTACTTTCTATTCTTGCAGCAAATGCAGAGGAGGAGCAAAATTCTATGAACAAATGCATTTTCCTGTAGCAGCCTTCTTTAATCCCCCAAAATAATGTGTGCATCTGTGCCTATGATACTGAATACAATAAGACTGTTCTGAAAGCAAGCAACAGCACAGTCTAGATCTACATGGATAAATTCTGCTTCTCACCCAGAAAGCAGGCTGGCTGCATCAAAACAACTTATTAGGAAATTACCTGGGTTCCCAGCTTGTGTTCATGCATTGACTGTGCAGGTGTTCTCAGGCTTGAATAAAGAAACATACCAGGAGTGTCACGAATGGAGAACTGTAATCCCATGCTTAAACCCATATAATTGCCCTGTTTTATTTAGTAGAAGTGTAGACAATAAGACCAGAATTCTATGCAAGAAGTAAATAAAGACCATGTAAATGAAGACCATCCTCATGTACATGGGGCAGCACCTTTAGATCTGGTGTTTCCAAATAAATGTACTTGTCTTTGAAACTTCAACAATGTGCTTTTAGTGTCATTTGTCTGTGTGCTGCATAATTCATATAGGGACACTACACCCTGCATAATAAGTTGGCTGGAAAACCCAGAAAGAAACAAAACTAAGTATCTGAAGAAAGAATATAAAAGAAACAACTATAGGGCTGGAAATCTAAGCTCTTCTATCAGGGAGCATTCTGGCTTTATGCCTTGGCACTGAAAAAAATGCATACATTATGCACATGTATCACTAATTCCTGAAATAATATGTGCAGCATCGCATATCATTCTGCAGACAAGCAATTGGCAGGTGTTTTTTACAATATCAAGATGAATTCACAGTATGGGATATGTTGATTACTCATGTCAGTCCCTTTGAAATTTTAAAGCGAGAGTAATCAGAGCTATAAATCTCTCCTAAGTATAATTAGATTACTATTTATACCTAGTGTTGTTAAAACCAGCCTAAGAAATTACTTTTAAGGTGCCATTACTGAAGGAATAATCTCTTTAAAACAATAATCACTCAGTTAAGTACAATTCATATACCTATTTTCTATAATGAGAACACATAATTCAAGAATTTAAGAATACTGAATGTCTTTTCCTATTTAAAAGTTTGATAATGGCATTTTCAGACTTCAAAGTTTTTTACATTATATGGCAGGTCTGGGAGCATCCTCTGATACCATAATGCACTGAGATGAAGAATTAGATACAGTGGCAGCTCTGCATAGAAGGCACCCTTTGAAGGCTGCAAGTTTTGTGTTAGAGAAAGTGCAGGTTATGACTACTGTAGGGCCCTATAGGGATTATTATGATAACGAGGCAATTATGATCAACTGACTAGAACTAGAGTCATCTCCACAGACTTTTTATCTTTTAGGAACATATTAGGAATTCCAAAAGATGGTAAATTTATATAATCTGGTCTAATGGTTCGGTCCTGTTAATTTACATCTTATTTCCCATGGGAACTATCTTGACTTTTTTTCTTCCGCAGTAGAGACAAGGCAGAGCAGCATGCAATCAGTAAAACCTGAGCGTCTAGTACCACCTTTTGATTAAGCAGATCTCAATAAAGATATTTAAATGACTCTAAAATAAAAAGAGAGATATTTAATCCCCAGGTAGAAGCATGGCATTCCAGAGGAATAGGCTATTTTTATTTTATCAGAAAGTGTGTCCCTGTGGAGCTGCAGGCTTTGGTCAAAGAGTGCTGATACAGCTTGAAGCTTGCTTGCATTCTGCAGGGTGTACCTTCATTAAACTCTACCAGTTGCATGGAGAACACCAATATTTGGAAGCTACTTCCAAATCCATGGCTGGAATAAAGCAGGTCAAGAGGCTGTAGCACTAAGACAAAAATTACATTAATATACATTGTCACAATATCCAGAAGCATAAGAGCCTATACCTCTCTTGATACGTATAAGCTTTAGCAGATCTTGTTCCTCATTTTTCTAGTGGAAATTCACGATCTTGTAGATTTTTTCATGCAAAACAGATTCCTGAACTCAGCAGCTCTTGGAAAGGCTTTGTCCATGACCTACGACTCATGTGAAGTCAAGGGCAAAACTGCCCCCAAGGTCTCATAGCATTTTAAAGTTAGTTCTCATATGGAACGTCCTCCTTTTCCAAGGAGTCACTTCATTGCCCCATTAATATTTTATTACACAAAACTCAGAAATGGAAAAAGCATATGTTTGGAATGATATGTAGCAACAAGAATAGGACCCCATTTTTATGTAGTTTTCCATTGCAGGATCCAACTCATGTATTTAACTGTTTTGGTTCCATTCTCTTTCACTTTTATTTTTGTCCTAGAATCTTCAGCTGAAGAATTATTCTGATAGATGTATTTTATCTTAAATGTTAACAAGCGTCTATTTCAGCATCTAGATATTGCAAAACATAGTTTAGCAACTTACAAAAATCACAGTTTAATTCTTCATGTTATGCTATCCTACCATAAGACAAAATCTAGTTTTTCTGTGCTATTTCACTTTCTATTAACTCAGCATTTGTCATAAAGGAATGGACGCATGCTGAGATTTTGATTCTTTTCACTTTGTTACACATTACTGACATTTAACAGACAGTATGAGTTTATCCACTTACCTCAATTTTAAGTACCATTAAAAAAGTTAGACCACCTCTACACAGGTGTTCTTTAGGAGTAATATGATGGATCCTTCACAGCATTGGTCTTGCTCCCTGGTACTGTGCTACTATGATAAAACTTTCTACTTCTGCTCTCGTGGGTAACAGTAATGTTGACTTCTTCAGTCACAAAGAATGGAAGACACATCCCTAAACAACGCCCATATATAAAACTTTCTGTTGAAATACCTAACATTTTTTTTTCTTTAGAGTCCCCAACATAGACTCTGCTTAAGTATACAAGCCGCATTATTTAAGACATGACCTACAAATATTGATCACAACCATCAAGCACAAGTATTGATCACATGCACATTTTAGCACAAGTAACACCTCCATGAGGTGCAAGGCTCTATTTGGAACCACATTCATTCAAATAATCTGCTGTGCTGGTTTTGGCTGGGATAGAGTCAAATTTCTTCACAGTGGCTGGTATGGGGATATGTTTTGGATTTGTGCTGAACACACTGATAATAATAGAATAGTTTTTGTTAATAGAGATATTTTTGTTATTGCTGAGCAGGACTTGCACAGAGCCAAGGCCTTTTCTGTTTTCCATGCTGCCACGCTGGCAAGGAATGTGGGGGTGCTTGGGAGGTTGGGAGGAGACACAGCCAGGTCAGGTGACCCCAGCTGACCAGAGGGATATTCCGCACCACATGACAACATGCTCAGTACACAAAAGGGGGGGAAGAAGGAGAAAGGGGGCCATTTGGAGTGATAGTGTTTGTTATCCCAAGTAACATGATGGGGCCCTGCCCTCCTGGGGATGGCTGAACACCTGCCTGCCCATGGGAAACTGTGAATTAATGCCTTGTTTTGCTTTGCTTGTGTTCATGGCTTTTGCTTTCCCTATTCAACTGTCTTTATCTCAACCCACGAGTTTTCCAGCTTTTACCCTTCTGATTCTCACCCCAATCCATCTGGTGGGCGAGTGAACAAGTGGTGGTACTTGGTTGATAACTGAGGTCAAACCACAACAACTACATACACTCTTTTGTATTTTCTTCTCCCTATTTGCTAGAGGCACCATGAAGGGTGCACGGTGTGGAGTGTTACCAATGCTCACGTATGTAACCCACAGCCCACATGGTGTTTAAAGGACTTAAAGTCTAGGAGGAAAAAAAAGAGAGGAAGAATCAAGAAAATTTTAAAATATTTCCAATTTCATATTCACTTAGACTTAGCTGCATGTACCTTTTTGGCCATTTGTTAGCAGCTACCAGTAAGCAACCATGCCCAAAGGGAAAATGTATTCTAGTTAAAGATTGGCTTATAGCCTCATCAGCCAAGTTTTATTGCTCTTAAAGCACAGCAAGAGAAATATTTATTCTGAACTTGTTGCATAGGGACTTCAGATAGCAGGACAGTCATTTCTTGCATAAGTACTTTTAGCTGGAGACAGCAGAGTTACACTAGGAGGGAAACAGGGACTTCTAAAAATAAAATGTCTAGAAAATAAGAGGAAAACATAGAAATGCTAGGCTCTCAATTTGAAGTGTTTTTTTGTTGGTGGTGGTGGGTTTTTTTGTTTGTTTTTTTGTTTTGTTTTTTTTCTGAACAGGTTCCCAAGACTCAAAATGTTTTATGTGTCCTTAGAGTTCAGAATACCCTAACTACAGTAGCATACGTCTGTGCTGTTTAACCAAATACTCCAATGATTGGAACTCTTTTTTCTTTTTTCCCTTTTTTTTTTTCTGTGTATGTGTGTGTATAGAAGGGAATATTATTTATAACCATCTAAGGTCTGGCACAGCATTTTTGAATCAATGCCATTCTATACATCAATGTTACAGTTGTTCTATATTAATCTAGTTGTTTTAACAACATTGGAAAGTTTGTTCTGAACTAACATATATATTTACATGTTCTACAGTTCTAGCCTGTTGGGTAATGACATCCTAAAGAAGGTTTCAGCACTACCTTTTACACTAATATTAAGAAAAAAACCCACCAAAATACATACCTATTCAAGGACCTCCCAGTATGATTAACATCTCCAGGAAGTCACAGTCTAGCTAAACTCATGTAGGATTTGAAGTGGTAAAACTATGGAATGTCATTTCTGCAAAGAGAAACACCCTAGGGGATGGTAGAGAAGAAAGATTTCATAGCATTCAAAAATGAGATGGCCAAAAATATTACAGTAGGTAAATAAAAATGTAATAGTCATTTAAGCTAGCAGGGACTGAGAATGAGAGTTTACACCGATTCTGTTCTGGAAGGCTGCTGTCCTTGTCTCTGGTAGTACTTGCTTTTATCTCATCAGCAATGTGTTACATCACACCCAGAGACAATGTCTGGCATTGATATTTCAGAATGAAATCAGAAAAGTTTAAGGAAAGTCATCAGCTGACTAGAGTTTCATTGCTAAAAGAGAAAAGCACTTTTTCAGTGATTTGACATTCATAGAATCATAGGATGGTTTGGGCTAGAAGAGACCTTAAAGATCATTTAGCTCCAGTGCCCCTGCCATTCAATGAACTTGAAGTCAGTTCTTTTCTAAGAATGCACCCCAGTACTGTGCTCTGCAACAAACTGCACTCCGAGGTACAGAATGTATAACCTTGTATTTCCTTTGTACATGTGTGGGCATGAATGTGCATGTGTTTGTGTGTGATGTGCATGCTTCTGTCCTTTTCTCACTTATTTTTAAACCTACAAAAACATTTGCATATAGACATATTATTAGTCCACACTTTTAGTCCAAAGAGCCAAGAATCCTTCTACCACCCGCTGGGATGATGTTACTGACTTTGATAGATACGAGATACATTGGGGTAGCAGAAAAAAATTGTATTAGGGCCCATCAAAAAGGACTGTGCAGACAGGAAAAGTCACATCATGGCCTGGTGCTAACACCAAATTTTTAGACACCACTAATGACTCATTTGTGGAGCTGCTAATGAGGAAACCCACAAGGGGGAACCAGCAAGAGGAAACCCTTGAACCTGAGCAGTGCTTCAGGCACTTCCGAAACTATAACTCGTCTAAATAATATACAGCTGTAATTTTAAATTTGTGGTTAAAACCAATTGCCAATGGGGTTCCAGCATCTTTCTTCACACAAATCTCAACACTGAGACCAAAATCCAGCCTCCATCTTCTCAAAACTGTCAGAGTAGAAATTTAAGATACAAATCAATAATTTCCACAAAGGTCAAACTGATTGCACCACAGTGGGATTAAGGCCATCATAAAAACAAGCTCAAACTGCCCTCACAGATAGATACCAGAATTTTACTCCAGGATCTAACCACAGTTCATCTCCAATGGAAAAGTGATAAAGGAAGTACAAAACAAGAAACCATCTTATTTTTTCCACACAGAGGTTTCTTAACAGTTGGTTAAAGAATTCAAACCAGTAGGCCTCACGTAAGTTTGAAAGCAATAATTTAAATGCATGTGTATGTGAAACAACAACAGCTATGTCAGTTCTCTTTGTATTTCTTACCATTTTACTTCCAATGCACATACATTTTTAATTGCCTAGCTTCTCTGTGTTATCTTTTACTATTCTTAGTCTAGAAAGTATTATTGCATGAGCTTTATCATTTTAATTGTTTTAATTTAATGTTGTTCTCTTCAGTAGAAAATCTAATTTGAAATGGCAAAGGGTTAATTATGGAATTTTCCAAGGGAATGTCCCAAGGAAAGAAAAAGATATGGGATAAAATCAGTGAAATGCTAATTTTAGAATCTAATTTCTAGTCCTAATTTTACTTCATAAGGTACTCATATTAACCCTACATATGGAGAAATATCTCTAAAATAAACTGTTCTTTTAATGTGCTATCATTCCACATACAAAAAAAAATAGACCATAAAGAAAAAGAAAGACCCTAAGCAAGTTTCTATTTAATTCAATGTATTTACACACCTGATTAAACATGAATATCTGAAGACTTCCATGTGTCATTTGAAGTATAAATAGATGTAATTATATGTAACAAGCTCTTTGTCTTTCCCAAACTCAGGCTCCTGAACTCCACAGTTTAACTATGGCTATTTGTTTAATAATCTCAGTTTGCTGGATTCAAGTGTTTTCAGAGACTTTATATGAATACTTGATACAGGGTAGTTTCAGGCAAACTAAGATCACAAAAGGTATAAAGAAACTGTCTGCTGCTCAACAAACATGCATACAGCCACAGCCACAGATCCCTGCTGGGAAAGAAGTCCAGGCAAAATGTGAAATCTGAACCCAAAATCTTGTATTTTGGGAAGATGCAGGCAGAATGTTAGCTAGGGAGATTTGTTTTGATGAAAGCTGTGCATTTAGAGAGGGGAATATTTCAGAGAATGGTCTGTTACTTCCCAAAGAACCAAAATCCTATCCCTGCACTGACATGCCCAGCAGCTGCTGAGGTTTAGGCAGAAGAAACTCCTCTGTCACTGAAATTTTCAAAGATATGCACCAAAACTGTAATAAAACACAGAGCAAAAAGTGCTTGGGAGAGCACTTCAGCTGGTCTGCCTCTGCTCTCCCTAGTTCCTCATATCTGGGGACTGCTCATTGGTTACTGTCTCAGCTGGCCTGTTTTGTTTGTTCAGACTGTAAAAGGAAAAGTCCATCTTCTCAGGAGTTTGCCAGTGCAATGAAACAATCTTCAGTGCTGACTTCCCAGGAGATTTTCTGATTTGAGAAAGATATTATGTCTCAGAAAGAAACACTGGATTTAAAGGGCAGTAAATCTGTACAACAGTCCCGAACTCCTGCATCTGTATTTCTAGTCTCATATACATCTGTGGACAATTAATTTGCTCGGCCACATGAACCTTCCTCTTAGAGGGGCCAGGAGGCCTCACTGTACACAGGAATAAGACACAAGGGAACCAGCTTCATTTTCAACGCTGCCTGTTTACCGTATCAATTTGAGCAAATCAGTTCGAATAAACCAGCAAAGTGCTCAGCTTCCAATTCTACAAAGTGAAAATGACATAACTTCTTGACATTTGCAAGGCACTCTTAGCTACTTGAATGAAGAGAGGCTGGCTTTGCAAACTTGTTTTTAAACAAATTTCTAATTACTCTTGGGAAAATCTTCCAAGTCCCATTGCATAGCAGGGGAAGTTGAATCCTTTACCTGTCTTTATTAAAGTCACTCTTCCTGCCCACACATATGCACACGCTTCTCATAAAATTCTCAAACCTCTGCACTTTGCAGGCAAGACATTCCTCATAAAACTCTCGAACAGGCCATTTGTACACTGGCTATTAAATACATACAGAAAAAGACAAAGTTTACAACTGCCAAATGGAAACAACAAGTTCATTCTTCATAGATTAAATAAAATTAGAATCTTGGGTCATGTAGCTGTTGCCCAAATTGAATGTCATATACTGCAGCTGCACAACAGGGCATATGTACTTGTCTCTTCACTTAACTTGCCAGCTCTTCATCAAATTCGTAAACAGATGAAACTTAGATTATATATTATTCTTTGATTATTTATTTACACCTTTGATTATTTATTTACACATGCAGAAGAAAAATGCAAACTTTTCTGCACAAAATTACTATATATAGTATATATATATTTATGCACTGTATCTCTGCTCATAAGGAATTCATTGGGAAACCTATTTTCTGGTATTTATGTTCTTTGGGAAATCCTGCTTGGAACCTTATCTTTTTAACATCCATCTGCGTGCTTTACTCAACTGAAAGAATAACAATGCACTGTAGTTTGTGTCTGGCCTCTAGATGATGCTACAATGCTTTTAACTCTCTGACATTTAATAGTATGTAACAGGCAAGCAACTTTAAACTGTACTCACACCATTTGGTACAGTAGCTTAAGACCAACAGAAAAGTGACATTGTTTACAAAAACAGAAGCAGAGAAGGACCAAGACCTTTTCCTTTAGAGGGTTTCTACTGCAAGTGGGTCGATGTTAAGCACAAGATAAAAATTTTATTAGAATTGTTTTGCTTTATTTCATAAGAAAGACCCTGTAGCATTCTGCAATCTGCAGCAACAGCTCTCAAAATCCTTATCCCACACCCTCAGAATGCTCCACCACCATAAAGTACCATTCATCCCAATCTAATCTGCCTTACATGCCACGTATCTGTCACACGTGTATGTGCCTCACTGGCAGATAACTATTGGTTACATGATGATTATAGAAAATTTCACTAGTTTCAGCATAGAATTTCCTGGCAACTCAGCCTTACTGCAGAGCACATTAACTGCCATGGCATTGTCCATGTTGTTCTACTGAGACATAAGTTTCTCTCACTTTGGGGAGCACTTCTAGCTGCGCCTAACATCGCCCCTGAACAGACCTTGGCTGTTTCCTAATCCTTCTGTTTCCCGTTCCTCACTGATGACTTCCTGTCCACCTGCTGCCCAGATCCATGAAAGGACGCAGGAAGCTTACATTTATGGTTCCAACAGTAAAAAGCTGAAAACAAGAGTTGCAGGCAGGCCACCAAGACAGTAAAAAAAGAGCTGGGTTTGTTTGGTTTGTTGTTGGGACTTTTCTAGAAAATCAGAAGCACTATAGCAAACTAGTGAATTTTGCCTCAGATATTCTCCCACTTGGCATCTTGGGAAAAGGCTTAATGTTGTGAGAAGGATGCAATGAGGTTCTGACAGGTGCTAGTACCTTACACTTAAAAATAGTTCAAAATTCAGAACAAGTCAAATCAGTGACAGATTCCTTGTTTTAATCCTTAGAAAGGAAGCTACATTTTTAAAATTTACTTTTTTTTGACCTGATTATTCAAAAATTGATTGTAAAGCAGTAATGAGCCAACGGCAGCCACACTGCCATCATTGTGTCAGGTTATGCTACGCCATCACACAGAAGATCTCCCTTAACTTGTTTGGCAATAAGTGCAACCGGAGACATATTAAGTGATTAACATATTTAGAATTCACAGATACTGCACTCCCAGTAGTGGTTATATTCTGATTTCTTTAGCATGCAAGGCTGCAAAAAAAGTATTGATCAGTGTTGATGATTTTGCAGGTGGTGCCACCTCCACATATCGAAAGAATTGATCTGTTGGAAAGGCTGACTTTCAACCTCACATCCAGGTTATTATATGGATGTCTAGACAACCATCCCTACTTTGCCATGTAGTCTTTTCCCTGCTGCAGAGACCACGGGAGTCTCCTGGTTTAGACATTTCCACTGCCTCAGACGAGCTGACTTTTCTGTAGCACATTTCTAGATTAAACCAACAAACAGTAATTACATACTAAACTTTAATGCTAATGCTATCACTAACACTAAACACAAACTGGGGCCCCTATAGCCTGGAGAAGACAGTAAAATAATGAATTTACTGTGTGCCCATATAATTGTAGTTCACTCCTATGAAAGAACTAATTGCCTGCAGGGCGTGCTCAGCATCACTCAGTGGCCTGCAGCCAAATGAGTCCCTGTAAACTGGGGAAGAGGTGGAAAGGAACTCTGCATCTTTCAATTTTTTCACTCCTAGCTGCTGCCAAAGACCTCAGCCTTTGGGGCCAAGAGATAAATATGTCAGTGTCTACAGTTGTGTGGAAGATTATTTATGGGAGATGGGGGAGGGAGTTCACATTTGCCTTTGCATGAGGTAATCAGTTCCTGTGTATACCTCAGGAAGCTGTTACAAGGCTTAAAAAAAAATAAGAGGAGATTATCTTATGCTTTCAGTGTCTATCTAAAGTGTTGCACAACATTTTCTCTGAGCATATGGATCTGTAGTTAGACACGGTGGTTCATAGATCAGCCAGACAGCAAAGTCATTCAAAAAGGAGGTGTGGAAAAAAACACCAAGAGGACCAGCAGCTGAAGAATAGTCATGGCTACAGCTTCTGACAGCTCTTCAGGCTGGAGAGAGTGTTTTCCATGACAGCCCCTTTAACATTAACCACTTCCTTTTCTTGATTAGATGGCAATGGCACATCAAGCGAGGGGAGAATTCTAGCAGGCAATGCTGAAACAGATGGCACTGCCACAGTGCTCCTCCTGCCAGCTGCTTGGGAAGGAGCTGTCTCTACCCTGCAATAAAAATGGCAGGAGTTCAGGTCCATTCCCACAGCACTCACTTCTGCATCTAAAGATCAGCACCTCAGGAGCAGAGGATGGAGCATGGCACAGGAAGAAGCAAACCTGCAAGGGAAAGGCTCATGAATGACTAGATTCTAGCAAGTCTGAAATCCCACACAGTTACTAGAAAGACGTGGCATTTAGGTTCATTTCCAGTTGTAAATATAAAAGGAAAACACAGCAAATTATTATATAAATGTGCAAAATTAAAGCCTGGTTTGAATGAAAAGATTACATGATTTATTTCTTCTCCTTGGTAATGCTCTTGTAAGTATTTCTTTTCAATATTGGCTTGCATTTCCACAGATGGGTAGGTGAAAAAAATACCCTACCATGCTAGGACAGGAAAGATTTCTGAGACAGTAGTGTTCGCCTACTTACAAATATTGTTGTTTTCATCATTTTTATACTTCTTTTCCCTTTCAGATATGTTTATGTCACTTTTGTTATCATAATAAGGCACAGGTAATTCAGTGCAATAGTCATGATTTAAGACTGGTCACATAAAATAGGCTCCTGGGTTTATCATTCAATCCTTGCCACTTTTCACGGTTTTTAGAAGACATGTATCTCTGGGGTTTTTCTGTGCAATATCTCTAGCAGATCCAACTCCTCCACAGTAATTACAGGTCAGTAGATGTTGTTGAAACACACCTTACTAATCACCAAAAACGCAGGAGCAAACAAAATCTACCCAGTGTAAAAGACTAAGGTGTGTAACTGTAATGAATACTTTTCCTACAATCAAATAGGGCCAGATAATGGACAAGGAGAGTTTTCCTTTGTCCCACCTCTTACGTATAAATGCTTGCTTCACAGAGGTCCCTCATAAAAATAAAATTTAAAAAAAAATAAAAAGATCATTCTGCAATAAAAGCTCCAAACAGCATCCCTCTATAATAGCATAGCATTTTAGGTTATTTTGAAACAATGTCGTTTAATTTCTAAGAATTAGTAAATCAAGACATAGACTGTAGAGAACTGTTTTCTTTCACCTATCTGTCAGTAACATTTATTTCTCTACTCCAGATCTCTGACACAGAATAAAATATCTGAAAGAAACCAACAAAAATAACACCTTAAAAAGCTATGCCAGTATACATGAGCTTGGTTACCGCGCTCAGCCCTCGCAGCCGTATTGTACAGTCATTAAATCACAGAATCATTAAAGTTGTGAAAGACCTCTGAGTCCAGCTGTTGACCCAGAAATAGCATGTTCACCACTAAACCATGTCACAGAATCAGAGAGTCATAGAATGGTTTGGGTTGGAAGCGACCTTACAGGCCATCCAGTTCCAACCCTCCAGCTGTGGGGACAGAGATAACTTTTAATAGATCAGATTGCTCAGAGCCCCATCCACCTGACCTTGAACACTTTCAGTGATGGGGCATCCAGCAATTCTCTGTTCCAGTGCCTCACCACTCTCACAAAAAAAAGTTTCTTCCTAATATCTCATCTAAATCTACTCTCTCAGTTTGAAGCCATTCTCCTCGTCCTGTCACTACATGCCCTTGTAAAAGTTTCTTTTCATCTTTCTTGTAGGCTCCCTCAGGTACTAGACAGCCACAATTAGGCCATTCTGAAGCCTTTTGTGGGCTGAAAAATCCCAGTTCTCTTAGCCTTTCCTTAGAGAAGAGGTGGTCCACGAACCTCAAGTTTGTCCAGGTCCCGGAGGGTGGCATCGCACCAGGTATGTCAACTTCACCACTCAACTTGGTGTCATCTGAAAATTTGCTGATGTCCTCAGGTGCCACATCCACATGTCTTTTCAACACTTTCAGAGGTGGTGACTGGAATTTTTCTAAGGAGACTGCTTAGAAAGGGAATGTAGGTAACAGTTCAGCTGGGGCTTCATGTGCAATCCAGTGGGGGCAGTGGGTTGTGCCTGTCTTTGCCAGGTCCAGAACTGACCACAACCAGGGCTGACTGCCTTGTCATATTTTCCACTGATGTAACCAGTTCAGGTTTAATCAGATGCTGGTAGGGGTGCAAGGCAAGAGGACCATGAAGTTTGCCAGAATGCAGTTCAGCTGGAAAAAGTTTTTGAGCAACTTTGATTCAGTAATGTGAGGTTAAACTGGAGGGAAGCTTTGAGTCATGGGCATTTTATTCTGGGATGAGACACCCCAGACTCTGTTCCTTGCATTGCAGAACTGTGGCCTTGAGGCAAGGCACTGGAGTTAGCAATAGGCTGAAGGTCAGAGCAGAACGTGCAGCGTGTCAAATGATTCAGAGAATAAACAGACTCAGGAAGGGCAAACACACAGGCTCCAGAGGCAACACAATAGACTGACCTTCTCAACTTTCTTTCTTCAGCCTACCACGTCACCAGACGTAAACGCGGGCAAGGAGATAAAATAAATGAAAGATGGATCTCAGCAAGTGGTCAGGCTTTCAGCTACTGGCTGCTCAAGCTGCCTTGTGCAACAGAGGGCAGGGATGAACACGAAAACAAGCAGAGTGTTTCTAACCAGCTGTTTCAGCTTTAGTACCAACCTGGAAAATATTAGCAGTTGCATTTTCAAATAGTTCAACAAAAAAAAAAAAAAAGAGAGGGTGGTGGAGAGAAAAAGCTTAAAAAACATTCCATTGCAGGTACAGATCTTATACAATTTCTCAGAGAAGGCATTGGGCAATGGATTTATTTGAATGTATTGTACAATGTAAAAGAGCAATTAGAGCTAAAGAAAGAATTTCAGCTGTTTTTTGACTGTCAAAAGATATAAATTCTTATTACCCAAGTTTTTCACAAATACACATCAAGCTCATCAGATTTTCACAGTCAAAAACATTCTCTAAAAGCCAAAACATTTCGAGTTTTTTCAGAACAGAATATTAAGATTCTAGTCTCAAAAGGTTTTGAAAACATTTTACTTTTTATTCAACAGTAAATTAAAATGAAACCAAATGTTTAACCTGGAACGGTCCCCCACACCCTTGATTAAATCCGCAAAACATAAACAAGCCAAAAAAAAAAAAGTCAATTATTTCCACAGCTGGACTACTAATTAGGAAATAAAGGCAACACAATTGATGTCTGACTAGTGACTACCACATCCTACTCCAATATGGTCTTTGACTAAAATACAAGCAAGACAGACTAAAGCAGCTTTGAACAGCTCTTTTGTTAAAGGCTGGATCTCCCAACATATTCTCACATCAGCTGGGTGCTTATATCATCAAAATTTAGCTATAAAAAGTCTGTGACCACCAGAGAATTTGTGCAGGTGAAATCACCAACAAGAAGCTAATAACTGTCTTTCCTTGAAGGGATAAATTCAAGCCAAACACACTTATATAAGAAGTTTCCTTTATAGATTTGAGATCCAGAGCCAAGAGGGGCTGCATGAGGGTTTTACTACCTTTGAAAACTTTCTTCAGCAATAATACTGGACCACAGACTAAAAGGAAATAGATCAAGAGGAAGGAGCTCCTCTGCCCTTATGCTGAGCTGACCCTGGACTGATGACAGCTTCATTTTCCACTTGGCACAGGATGATTTTGGAACGCCCCCAACTGTATGAGAAGTGCTCCCAAAAATCCTGCGGCCCACTTGTGACCTGAAGCAGAGTCCAGCAGCGTGGGTGAATCAGATCAGTTAACACCTTGTCAGAAATAGAATAAAATAATAAAAAATAAATAAAAAATCCAATCCAAAAGAGGAAGAAGGAGAGGGAGAAAAAAAAGGAGAGGAAGAGAGAGGAGTAGGAGCACACTCCCACACTTTCTGTTTAAGAGATGTGATTGGAGCAGGGCAGCCCACTTGTTCCTTCCCAAACTGAAAACCAGACCCCATTCCCCAGTGGCTTTCCTGCATACAGAAACCTTTCTGTATTTTAAGCAGCATATTTAAGTTAAAAACTGCTTATTTCCAAGCAAACATCAATTTCAACTGCATAACTGCCCAAATGAAGAGAGATCAGTCCTCAGCCTGGCTCTACTCAGTGACCAAAGGGGTGGGATAGGGAGGGATTGTCTGTAGCTAGATCCTGAACTAGGATAGCCTCAAAGACAGTTGGAGCAGCCCAGGATTTACTGCCATTTATGCAACAATCTGGACTTTACAGCAGTGGTGGTTTGGCAGAGCATGACTCTGTTTTGCATTCTCTCTACTGCAAAGGAGTTGTTTTCACTGTGTTTATAGTCAGGGAAGGAGTTCCCTTCTGTCTGAGGCCGTAACAGCCAGTTAATTACATCCAGGACAAGCCCTTTCTGCACTAGAGCAGTGGCAAGTCTGTCTGGCAGAAACAACCACTAAGAAATTTTCTAGCATTTAAAAGCAATGAGGACCAATCCTGTGTGCAAGGCACAGTGGCTGAGTGCTACACACACATTATTTTTTTGCACACCAGGAGCAGGTGGCATTTAGTGACCAAAGGCCTTGGTTATTCCTCAGAGGTAGCAGGTAAAGTGCCTTCTGTCGGAAAGGGCAAACACCTGATTGCTTCTCTACAAAGATGGACAGCAGAAACTTTTCCTAAATTTGAAGTTACGAATATATTACTGCTTGAGAGATTTTGAACGCCTTAGTCAACAGTTTTAAAGCAAGCAACATTTAAGTAGCTGTGGTGGCCAGATAGCATGTGGTACAAGGGACAATGAGAATCCTCTGGTGAGACAGTCCCTAGAATCAGAGAACCTCCCAAGGTTAGGGTGAGAAAAGAAGCATCTCCCAGGATGTTTTGTGCTGCTACGTTAGTGCACCCCAGTTCTGCGTTCCTCTTTGGCCTGCGGCCTCTCTGTCCCCTGGTTACCTTATACGTTCCATGCCCTAGGAAGTTCTGCACTCCAGGTTCCCCCCATTGGCCCTTGCCCCTCACCACTCCCCCAGAGCTTCCCCATTGGCTCCCATTCCCTAGTCCCGCCTTTGTACCGCCCTCATACCCTCAGATCATTGGCCCCTGGTGCTCCCTCTGCTCCCATACTTAAACCTGGACCCTCCATTGTCTTTTGTCTTCGTCCCTTGACCCCTTCACTGTATGGCTGCAATAAACCTTCGTCCACAGAACTCTACATGGCGACCCTCCCTGCCTCTTTGCCACCAACCCATATTGCTGAAGCAATCCATGCGTTTGTGCGTGCACACGTGTGAGTGTGTGGCTGATCCTGCCGAGCAGCATCGCTTTGGAGATGCTTTTGGAAGACCGCAGCACCTCGCACTACGGCACAGAAGCCACAGCGCCATGGCATAGCGATAAGTGGCCTCAGGACACTGCGAAGGATTACTGCATGACTGCAGCTAATGTAAACTTATTTCTGAGCTGTTTGTTTCTCTTTGGATACAAGATTATTTTGGTTTGGAGTGTTATTTTACAGGGGTTTTTTTTATTATTTTCATTTTTTTCTTTACTTTCATTAAACTGCAATAATTTATTAGTCCTCTCATTTGAAATGTTCCAAATCTTAAGTGGTTTTGTGCTATTAGAAGGTCATGACTTCAGTAAATAAGGAATTCACTGTACCAAGACCTCTCTTCTGGGGAGTGCCATAGCCCTGCGCTGCACTGCCCAGCACCTCAGCTCCTGGAGTGCAATGCAAACTCTGCCTTGCTTTCCTCTGGTGTACTGTATTAGTTTGTGTTTCAGACCATACGAAAATTGCTTAAGTTGCTTCTAGACTTAAGCGGCCTGGCAAACAGACTGTTGTTTTAATAGTGCTGTTAGATGCCCCATGGATGGAGCAATTAACTCATATCCCATGTAAAGTGGCTGTTGGTACCTAAGAGCTCACTACAAGTATCAGAATGGACAGAAATACTGAACAGTAAAATCACAGTGACCCTACAGCATTTGCAACGAGCACACCTGCTGCCAGACACCTGAAGCTCTGCCTCCACTGATATTTTTGCCCAGAGTTCAATGTCTTGAATGTCTTCTTTGCAGACTGCCGTCAATCATGTTAATAAGCAGTTCATCCAAGGCTTGTATTCAGCAGCTGAGATATGGGCATGTAATGCCACTTGTGCGTCATTGGATATCTGAGACACTTGTGTAAATCTGGTAGATAAAGCTCAGGAGTCCCTGCCCTCATGACCCGGCACCCAGAGGCAGGACAAGACCTCTGAGGGCATACAAAATGTCATTCAGCCCTACTTCTATGCACCTGCATTGCTCACTAATACACATAATGGGCTATTGTTTTCATTTAGCCTCAGCTCCTGTCCATAAAGGTTCAATGAGGAACTCCTAACCCACTTGAGCAAAAAAGATACCCAGATCTGCTTTAAAGGTGTTTATGAAGACTGAGATGACACAGAGAGATTCTGTAGATAATTAGAATTAATACCAAAGAAAACCTGCAATCTTTTCAATATGCCCCTAAATCTTGTCCTAAAAGAACTTTTTCTCAATTGAATTACCTATCTCCAAAGAGATACTCCACTTAAAAATATATATATTGGGTGAAATCTTGGACACAGGCTGTGATTTAATGTCTCAATTTGTATGTGCTGCCTGAATAGCTTTAAGATGTTACAGCAGTCAGTGCCAATTTATTCCAAAGGATTATAATCATACACTATAAATCACAGAGATGCCACACTAAAGCCATGCTGATGTGGGATTCAGAATATTTTGGGCTGGGGATTTACTGGTTTAGTACTTCTTTTGTTCATTCTAAAACTGCTGTCATATTTTGAGTCTTACAGAGTATGGCTTTGTAAAGTTACGCTCCCTTGTAAATTAAACTGCTTAGCAAAAGTGCTTAGTAATGATTTTACATTTTGGCTTAAACACAAACCTTCTTACTTTGTTGTATTACAGCCTTGTGGAGGTATCAACCGATTTAATAGCCTACTTTTCTAGCTTCCCTTTTAGCTGAGACTTTCAAATAGTCCTTCAACAGTTTTGATTCTTCTTCCACAATTCACAGCAAAAAAAGGTCATTTTCCTCTGTAATGGGAACAAAAAAATGACTTTTGAAATGAGCAAGGATCATTACATAAAAAGTAGTCTCTTCACAGATTTTGTCAGATCCCACAAAAAAGGAGCTTTAAAAATACAGTGTGGCCCATATATGTATTTAATATAATGCCTGAAATGACAGTAATACTTCTCAGGGGATTTATGAGAACAAATTCATTAATATTTGCACAAGGTTTTCAGATCAGCCTTTCTCTTTTGCCTTCTTTTGCTGGTTATCTAAAAAGAAGGTTCAGTATGAACGTGTAGGCTTGATCCCTTGGGAATGCAGTGCATGTCGCATAAACAAGTGGTTTTATGTGCTCAGTCATTAAGATACATTTTAGAAGGGTTTCAAGACAACTTTAAAAATCCATTGCTTCAAATTTGTGTGGTGGTCTGCAAAAACACCTGATTTAACAAAAGAAAGATGGGGGAAATATGATTTAATTTCTGATTGTGCATTTGCAGAAAGCTAAAATTCTCTGAAAACTTTGCCATACCAAAATGTTCCTACCTGTTTTGGGTAAACAGTTGAAAACCAGCCTACTACTATGTGAAGGGTTGTTCACAATGTAGGTGCTACATTTCTAATATGCTGGGAGTAAAATTGATGTAAGGATATCTTAACTCAAATTGTCCTTGTTTTTATTGGATTGCACCTGTGCTTTAACATCAACTCAATTTTTAGAATTTAATATGACATTAATACAAATAAATCATATAAGGCTTGTTCGTAATGGATTTGCAGCATGCATACATATCACACAAGATAATGTATTTCCAATTCACATTAATCATAGGGGGATAATACATTGGACAATGAGACACATTTTTGACAGGTTTGTGCAAGTTTAGATTCACTCAGTCTAGATCTCCTTTTCCTCAAAATCATTCTCTGCCTGATTTATGTTTCAACACTTCCCCAAACACATCCCTCCAGCCTGTAAGATTGTACATTGCGGCAATCCAGCGTACTATTCCAAGTGCCTGCCTGTCTGAATCAAATATTAAACTCCATTTTAGGGCAATTTATGCTCCCAGAAAGATGTATAAAAGCTTTCATTCTTTCTTCATACTTAACACCCTACGACTCTTGCCATTTTGTGCTGTTTAAGTGAGAGAAACACAAAATTAATCTACTCAAATCATATAAGATCTGTCCACCCACAATCAAGGCAACAGTCCTTCTCCAAAACAATACAAAACAACAGCAACATAATGAAAAACAAGCAAAGAAACAAACAAACAAACAAAAACTAAAAAACCCCACCAAAGCAGCTACCTTATTTTTACAGGTATCTTCCTTCCGGTCAATTTCTATATAACACACAGGAACTAATTAGAGATGGACCCAAAGCAAAATCCACACTTCTAAAGACTGGATTTAGATTTTTTTCTCCCCCATCTCCCTCATCTCTCTGCTATCCAGTCCATGGCCATTTGTAGCATTTAGTTCCTGCCTCCTTTCTCTCCTTTCTGTTTCCATCTGCAAAGTGCAGATACCCAGCTTGGTGAGGACTCAAGGAAAGATTACCCTAGCACCTGAAAGATTTCCTCTCACAGTAATTCACCTGGAAGCTTTGCTGCTTGTGGATGATAAGGGTCTTGGCTACCATACTGTGTATTTTCCATGCAGCAGGAAAATTTAATTGAATGTTTAACTGGGCTCTAGCCTAGCAGAGACAATGACCATATTGTTATTAAGGAGATGAGCCTGTCTATTATTTTGAGCCCAAACAGTTGTTTTTCTCTCATCATAGCTCTGCTAAGACTACTAAATTTGAATATTGACCTCTTGTCAAAGTAATGCACTCTACTTGGAAATTCTGGAGCTTCAATATTCTGATTGACTTCCATGTTTTGTGGCCTAGGATTAAGGTTTCTAATTACTGTCTTTAAATAAAGATGAAGTACTGGATGTGCGCATATCTTTGAAGACAAATGACCCAACTGCCAATCTAAGCACAACACAGATTCCACTGGTAAGTAATTGTCAAGAAACCTTGGCCACACTGACATCAATACATCAGTGTCAAAATTATAACGGTAGCTTTTGGCCTCACTTTATTTATATTTTAGGGTGATAAAGAGACATGAAAGTTCAGTATGTCTTACAGGTTCATTGCAGGCATCAAAGTCCAAAGACTCAGCCTTGTACTTAATATAAATAATACTATTTTGGGGTTTTTTTTCTAACTTTTTTCTGTGAATTTAAGAGTATTTGTATATATATTTTTATCTCAAAAAATTCCTCATACAGTATTGTTGTCACTGAACGATCATCACTGAATTTCAGGGTACTGACTCAGGCACTTGATAAACAAAATAGGAAAGATAGCAGTCACGTATCTCGTTTGAGGCAATTATTTCTTCATTCCAGGAAGGAGGAACACAGCAGAACCAATTGTCAATCAGTGTCTTCCATATCAGTGGTTTTTTTTAAATTAAAAACCTGGCCATAACAACCGAGTGTCTTTCAGGTCTACTGAAATGCAGTCATACAGACCAAGACAAAGAAGTTTTCCAGTGCTCTGAAACAATCAATGTTTATATAAATTAGTTTTTGATCCATATTACTCAACTGTATCATTTTATTTTATTGAACACATTAATGTGAAATAAAGACCCACATGTTCATTGTACACAGCCTGAAAGCTCTTCCAGCAAAGGAGAAATAAAAAGTAATTAGAAGAATAGCTGACTAAAAGGATTTAAAATTTTATTGAGACCTCTGGCTTATATAAAGCCTGCATTAAATGTTATTTATCTGAATGTTTTGCTCACCTCATTCCATTTTTTCAGATAGAAACAGAATGAATTTAACAGTTTTGTGAGCATGATTAACCCTATATTATTGTCAGAAAGAAAGGCGAAAGGAGTATAATACACAAGGCAGCAAAACAGGCTATCATAAAATACTGCCCCAGGACTATATCATACCAATCTAAGCGAGTCAACAGCAAACAAGAAAGTATGCCTTGGATGTTTGATTTATCCTTTTCTAATTAAGATGGAGGTGACCTCATTCTTGTTTCCACACACTCATGAAATTATTCTAATTTCAGAGTCAAGCAATGATCTCACAAGAGCCAAGAAATGATTACTTAGGCTTGATATATCCAGGTCAGTACACTTTAAAGCTTCACGATATGTTACTAGACTATTCATTTTTAAAAATATTTAATATTCCTTTCATTGATTTGTTATTATGTCAGCAAAGTAATGGTGTAATAATATTATCCAATAAAGACATATCTCTTTCTGGAGGTCTTTTAATAATTTTTTACATATATTTTTCCTATTCTTTGTTCCTGGTTTGATTTTGACAATACAACCCTTGAGAGCTTTGGACCAAGTTGCACCAAATCTTCCCTTGCTCCATTGGCTGTAGTGGAGCTTTGCCACTTCTTATCAGTAGCTCTGTCAACTCTCCACTTCCCAGTGAAAAACAAAGCCAGTGATGTTTAGTACTTTCTAAAATCCATTCTACAGAGAGGTTTTTCTCATGAGCAGCTGAAAATTCTGCTCCTTTCCAATGAAGATAGGCCTGCACATTTTAAATCAGTGCACAGTGAGCATACTGGTCAGATAAGGGCTAAGTTATAGCAGTATATTTTTTCTTCACCCTGGAAGAAAAGGTTACACCGACCCCTGAACTGGTATGACTGTAATAAACTGCTGTTCTTCCTTGCATTCTAGTGGAGAAAGCCCATTATAATCATCAATCAATTCTCCCAAGGTACATGGAAAGCAGATGTACCATTGCATCTACTTCACAAAGGTATAACTGAGGAAAAATGGTTTTCCCGAAGTCCAAGAGGCCATAACAGAGCTGGCAAGTATCCCACCATTTCCAGTCTTTAAATACAGAAATTATCTTCTATACTGCTCAAGGAAAGGCAGGAAAACAGTGTGGAAAAGCCTTCCCATCCTAAAAACAAGAACCTTTCTGTGGATTAAGGATTAGGAAAGAACACCAACCCTTAGAAGCAATGTCTATCTTGGAATTGTATTTGTTTCAGTGAAGAATAGGCCAGGAATATCAAGTCCTCATTACTGATAGGAAATCTTCATCACAGATTGCAGATGCTTGTTGACTTTTGCCCTAGTGGTCCCAAATTTCTCATGTCAGTTTGAATCAGCTGCTGTACTGCCAAGAAAACAGAATCACAGCTCTGTTAGTTACAGTAGGGAAAAAAAGAAAACCAACAAAAAAGCCAACACAGAAAACCTTGCACAATGAAGCATTTTGAAGTGTTATTTCTTATTGTCCCATTCAACGTATTTCAGAGCCAACAGTATCAGAAAGATTTAGAGAGCTGAAGAAGCAGGGAGAAGTAGGTGCTGCTTTTAAATGCTTTTTCAAACACAGTGTTGTAATTGGAATCAACAGTATAGTCCAGCAGTTCTGTCTCACTGATAAAAAACATGTGTGGTAATATGCTTTCCCAGAAGGACCAGATGTCCAAGGCAGTCAAGAATTAGCAAGACATTGCCCCAGTCTGGCTCCGTATCTCAATTTGCCTAACCTATTGTGCAGCAGCCATTCTCCAGCGTAGCTCTAGCACCTGGGGATCTGCAGCAATTGCTAATAAAAACTCCTGACAGCTAATATGGACTGTGGAAGAAGCTACTTTCTACATTTCCATCCCTTTTTTTTTTCTCTGTCACTGGGATTATACAACAGCTTTTTCAGGGACCCTCGGTGGTAGCAGTTTATTTTCCATACGAGGGCCACAACAAAATTAATGCTGTTCACACTGACAGATTGTGGGACGTGGTTAATCGATGAAGAGGACTGTGATTTCAGTGAGCTGTCCTTTTACCGGTCTGGCCGGAGAGGTTTAAAACACTGTGATTGCTGACACCTTTCCCGTGCTGACAATTATCATCCACTCAGCCAAGCAGAGCAAATAAGCCACTAACGTACCACAGTTATCCCAGAGAGCTATGTCAGCGTGTTTTTTAATAGTGGGATTCAAGTAAGACCTTCAGAGAACATTTGCTGCTCATTCCAATATTCCACCACTCTCCCTTTCCTACTTGGAGCCTTATTTATGCACGTTGGTTGTGGCATAACCCATGGATGGGACTTTTTCAGCTTGAAAATGAGATACTGTCATACTTGTCACAGAAGATCAAATGAGGCTTTCCAATATACTGCCCCAGAGGTATTAACTTCTTAAAGTGGCTCTTCTTTTCCCAAAGGATTGAAATAATCTGCCCAGAAAGCATGAGCCTGGCAGTCAGCTCCAACTGTTTTAGTAGAAGACTGGGGGAGCTCCTGGTATTATTTAATAACTGTAGCTTCTGGCAAGGGTTTAATATGCACATTTAAGCACTGTGTTTAGCTCCATTTGTCTGCATGCTAGATTGGATCTGTGGGGCGCTGAAGTACAGCACAAAATGTGGTTATGTTCCCTCTGAGAATTTCTCCCTCCCTCTGGGTCCAGCCTTAACTACGAATCGTTATTTTTTCACCTGGGGCAGGTTCTCCTTTGCAAAGCTAACAATTTTATAGTTGTAAATAAAGAAACAGAAATAATCAGTGGCCCAAGTAATACAACAGCAATAGGCCCTTTAACTATCAAAATGTCATCTGAAGCCTGCTGTTTTCTCCACTTGTGGCTTCACAGGGCTATAATTTATTTTAGAAATTTGTTTACAATATATGATAGTGGAGGTTTCTCCAACCAAGCCAACAGAAACATTTTCAAAAAGCAATCCTAGATATTATTCCACAGACCACATATGGCAAAGAGAACAGTAAGATGAAAGACAAAAAATCCAGTAAAAAAGGGTTTGCCTCTATGAAGCAATTTGTCTCTACACTTAATGACTTTAGGTGCGATATAAGTTATGGCTTGGAGTTCAGCAGAATCTAATGTCATGAAGGAATTCTGTAACACATCTATTCCTGTGGTATGATTGTCCATTTTTTTCACTGTGAGTCTTGCAACAAAAGGAAACACTATTACCTTAAAATGCCCCAAGAGAATTTTATATCACACCTCCAACCTGATTTAGAAATGCAGAGCAATATGTTTTCTGCATAAAACAGTATATCGAAACTCTAACAGCAAGAACAAACCTGATTCAGATGGTAACTGGAGTTGTCAGGAAATATTCCATTCCTGCACAAATAGGTAAAAGATGACTACAATCACCTCTCCCTTCTATGCCGGCTTTTCTTACATGTGCACACAAACCCAGAAAAAGTGCTGTTGAGATCTGCTTCAGACAGCTGTAATAAATCAGCAAAGCCCACTAGTCGTTCCAGCACTAGACAGGCTGATAAACAACTGCTGATCCAGGAGTGTCATGGAAAGTGGTCTGTTACTAGGAACAACAATGCAGAGCATATTTCAATATTGGCCTGTTGGGATGCTAGGTCATAGATGCTGAATAAGTCAAAATACTCAAATTAACATGTTTCTCACATACTAAATAAGGGAGATTCATAGAATTGCTTTTGACCTGTAGCAGAGCAGTGTTCATAATCACCTCACTGTGGGGAAGACATCAGTAGAAGGTCTGGGCTAAGAAGGCTTCTGACAGCACAAGGGAACACAGCAGCAAAAGCAGTCCCAGGTCCAGCACATGTTCAAGAAATGAGCTTACCCTGTGGAGCCAAAGGAGGCACCTCTGCAATGCATTCCTTAGCATTCCCCTGCACAGCTGGCCACAGCAAGCTGACAGAGGGCCCTTGAGCATCTTCGCTCTCTGGAGGCAGCTGGAGAACACCAAACACTTGTTCTGAGACCTCCAAACAAGAAAGAAAAAAAAAAATACAAACAACAAACAAAACCAAAATAATCATCTTAAAATGAAAAGAACAAACAAAGCTTCAACTCAGCTCCACTCTCATTTTTCTCCTCTTGTATACTAATGTTAAAGAGGAACGCTAGAAGAAAGAAATGAGCTGGCCCACATGCTACAACAGATGCACCAACAAACACAGGCAAATAATTTTTGTTATCCAGAAATTTGGAAAAGTGTATGTGCATTGATTTAAAGTGAAGAAAAATGCTGATTTTTATGTCATTTATTTTTCTTTAACAGTCTTCACACCTGAAAATTACACAAAAATGCTTACCAACAAAAAACTATGTCCCTACTAGCCCCTTACTGGCATCCTTATGGGTATTGTCAAGACTCATCTCATTACCTTCAGATTTTTAAACTTGCCTTAACTAAAAAGCTTCCAGACATTATTTTTAGAGAAATTTGATCTTATTCATGTACAGTTAGTTGCAAATGTAAAAAAGAACATTCACTCTTTTCTTCATGAACTGAAGGCATCTGGATTATTTTATCCTCCTGTCATTGTCTGGCTGTGATATTGTCGCATACATGAGTGTGGAAAGTGCCAGAAACTAATTCAATTCTAGAACTTGATTTATATTAACAAACTGGAGTAAGAAAAAAAGAAAAGGAACATAAATCATTATTACCTTTACCCATTCCTTATTTTAATAAATGAAGTGTCAGGCTTCTTTTACCTAATTTGTTAGAGAGGTTTTAAGTCTTTCTGATTACAATAATTCCATTGTAGTTTTGAGATTCTGTTGTAGCCTGACTCTGGCTGGAAAAAAATATGTTTTGAAAGGGTTAACTTGTGGGACAACTATAAAAGGCAGCAGTAAAAGCTGCAACTCTGTTCAAATGGAGACTAGCACTTAGAATGGGGTGAAAAATAAATAAACAAACCACTATAGAGTAGAATCACAAGCTTATAGAGGCCTTGAAGGAAAACTGACCACCTTCCATTGTAAAATGCAAGTATGCTGTTCTAATTAAGTTACAGCCTTACCTTAATATTTCTAACTCTGCTTGGCTTATTTCATCCCAAATATGCGCTTTACTGATTGAATAGCATCACTCGTAATTCTCTCTGCTTCTCTTTGAGGTTTATACCTTCTATGCACTGATCCTCCAGCTTGATCAAAGGGCTTTTTCCAACAAACCAATTGTGTTTATTCCTCAGCTAATCTGAAGCCAACTTTTAAATGTTTAGCCCACAAGAGTAATCCACAGGCGTATTAGCTGTGTTGTTTGAACCATAAAATAAAAACCCAGACAAACTGAATTTTTTTTCTTTTATTTTTCTGACCCAGTGAAGTAACCAGATCTAACATATTCTGTTTGCAATTTTCACCCAAGAGTTTCTTAGGCAATTTTCTTGGCAATGAAGATTTAAGAAAGTAAAGCACAAATCTACTGAAAGTCAGGTTTATTGTTAACCTTGTTCAATCTTGTCACAACTGCAGTGACTTTGCAGAGCTTGTGAAGCAGGAGGTACCTAGAGCTGCTGTTGAGGCGATCCCAAAATACAGACTTTCTGACTTTATATCAGTGACAGACAATCTTGTGGGGAAAAAAAAAAAACAAACCAAAAAACAAAAAAGCAGCAAGAATGTAGCAGCTTCCAGAGTTTGTGAAAATGTATGACAATTTATGGATTGGTCTCCAGTTTTCCCCCTTTCTCATGGAAGAGAACGTACAGTTGGGAATGGACTTAGAACAAACAGCAACATTGGAATGTAGGCATCCGTGTCTCATGGCAAACCAGGAATGTTTCACTATTTTGCCCCATAGTCAGTGCTTTGTTTTGATTTAATAAAGAAATCATCAATAGATATGATTATAAAGTTTGTATACCAGAGACACCAGCTAAGTCTATCAAAGAAACCAGCCTGCCGTATGAAGGGTCAGTCCCTGCCCTCACTGGTTCCTCATTTTCCCTGTCCATGACAGGAATTGCCAACTTCCTTCACTAACTGGGATCCACATCATTTCAGTGAAAGTCGGTATGGAGACTGGCTTTAACCTCTCAAAAATCCTACATCAGTTTTTCCAGGTTGAACACAAACTGCTTATTTGACATCTTCCACTTGGCTCTTCGTGCAAACTCTAATAGAATCCTACCAGGCTCCTATCATTGTTCCCTGCCCACAATGCCTTTTGTTATGTACCCATTAAGCTGCCTTTGTTCCCTTAAAATGCCATCTGACCCAGAAAGGAGCAAAGGTAAGATTTTTCTCTTTCTCAGAATGCCTTTTAGTGACCTGCAATACAGGATTTGGGAAGAGACTAACCAAAGGGTGCAAGCTGAGGGTTAGTTCTCAGATTCTCCCAGGTATTTGGGCATGAAAATTTCATTTCTATTAACATGAGACCGTCTGAGATGCACAGTCACTTTGTGTTTGCCTCATTCCTAATTTATTGAACATTCCAAGTGACTCGGCCAATGGTAGGCAAAGGTTGTATGTAACTCACTGCAAGATAAAAACATAAGGAACTTAGGAAAAAAAATAGCAGGCAAGGAAATAACAGTATTCTGAAGACCATAAACTAAGTCATAGCGATTTGAGGGGAAATACTGAAAAATCAGTCAGAAAAGAAAAACCTTTCACTGAACTGTTAAAATTCCAGAATTTGTAAGCACAACAGAAATTATTTTCCTGGTATATTCTGGGTGGGGAGAAATGAAAACTCGGAATGAAAAAAAGCAAGCGGGAGAGCTCCAGCATCATTGAGTAATCAAAGGCTTTCCTTATTTGAAATTTTTTTTTCCAGCAAATACCGAAACAACATCTTTTAAGGGTTTTTTTATCACTTTTGGACATTATTCTTATTCACAAACCAGACAAGAAGAGAATCCAGAGACAGATTTTTGCTGATCAACAGAAAACAATGTAAGTGCTTGCAAGCCAGTGGCACTGGGCTTTGGATTTGCAGAGTGTATGGGAAAACCTTGTGTCCCAACAAGTTCATGAGAGAATGAAGGGAAGAGAGCAGATTCTCAGAAATACTCATTTGTATTTTGTCCTCACAGTTCTAATATTTTTATCTTATCATTGTGAGGATCTCTAGAGCTGCAGGCATTTATTCCTAGGAATGAACAATCAAATTCAGTTTATATAAAGGTAACTTGAAAGTTACCTCAATGACTGTCAAGCAGTTTTTTGTCAAGAATAACTTCAGAAGATGTAGTTATTTCATGTCTGGTGGGGATTTGATTTGTTTATTCAAACTTTTCACTTGTTTATTTAAACATTTCTCAGTAACCTAAAACTAACATCCCAAAATTCCAATAAAATCCCTATTATACTAGTATTTCTGAATCATCCATAGCCAAGAATTGCTAGAAATCTCATTTTAAAAATATTTTTTCCTATTATGCTCCACCTACTTTTTTCAATCAACTATATGGAGAGCATTCAGCAAATAAGGCAATGGCCTGGAAATGCATAGCCATAAAAGATGCATCGCTAGTTGCTTTTACAGCTTAGTTCTGCTCCCAGTTTTTAAAAGAATGCATGTGTTGTCTTAGTGGTTTGCTCTGGGCATTTACATTGAGTACAGGCACTCACAGCCATCTCGCTTTGCAGCTGTCTTGCTCATGAAGCACCAGTTTTCCAGAGTGACTAGTAACAAACCCTCTACAAATGCAACTCACAGGGAAGAAACACAGGTAAACAGGCACAGGTGAGAGCACACAGCTGCATATTATGGGGTATTTTGCTAGGCATAAGCTTAATTTGTACACTCAAACAAATGTATTTTAGGAAAAACTAGCATTATATGCATAGATCCCTTTTCCGAAATCAGTGCCTATTTAAAGCAAAACTGATGTGATCTACGTGTGAGAACCATAAATTTTTGTACCACTCTGAACTGGTGTCGTCACAGTGTGAATGAACTGATTTTTGTATTTAGATGCTGCTTTTGCAATGTGGTTTTTGTCAATTCTTCACATTCATATCAAGTATGACTTCTTTCAAAACAGGCCTATGGTTCTGGTCTTCATTTTAGCTAAAGCTGCAGTGATCCTTAGAGCTACATGCCCTTCAGTTCTGAGCTTAATTTCTAGTCAAAAACTGAAGAGGTATGACTGGCTCTGGGAGTTGAATCCAATCCACATGATTTCAGTGTGTTCTGACTGAAGATTCTAGTGTTTGGTGTATTTTCCTCCAGCTTGTGCCAAAGCTTTGACAAATTGACAAATATCAGGGACACACCAAAGCTCCACATATGGATGAAAACCAAGGACAGATGGGATAAGGAGTTACAGTACAAATTGCTGAGCAAAAATTAATGCTTAATAAAATACAAAGCATTTATTTATAATACTACTTTTTATTTTCATCTCAAATTAATGTACATCACAGGATGCAGTTTCTAATTTTCTCTTCATTTACATTGGTTAGCGAAATAAAAGCTTAACATTGTTGTATTGTTTTGTTTTTAAAGGCGGCCTAATAGTTGACCCAAGTCACTGACACATGCATCCATGAGATATAACATCATAATCACTGCATAAGATATATTAAGGTCTGTGTACATTCCAAACAATTTATATGAACATAATGGGTGTATGTGTATTTTGCATATAGAAAAAAAAAATCAAGATCTACGTCTTTCAAAGTGACCATTTACTGAAGGAGCCTGAGTGTAACAGAGATATTCCAAAGGATAAAGAGAAAGCAGAAAAAAGAAAAGCCAGCTGTGCTTTTCAGAGCTCTTTCTAGATGTTTTCCCTCTTTCGTCAATGAACTGAGTTGAGCATCTGAAATTGCATTTCCTATCTTTCAGCTTCCATCCAGTGATTCTGTCAAAGGAGGCAGATACTTCACGTTGACCACAAAAAAGATTACTATCTACTCACATGGAAAACTATCTCTCTTGCTATTTCCCTCCATGTATAGAATCACCTAATTCACAATTTCCATGTTTGAACAGCCCCTTTAATGTCATATCCAAGCAAATCAAGAAAGGCTATAACAATCACTCTTTGCTCCTTCCCAGCTTATAAGAGGCCCTGCATATCTCATTTGTAGCACACTTAACTTTCGTTTGCATGACATACTGTGTAGTGAGGCTGCTCAGAGGAGGAAACTCAAATAAAGGGACTGGATTTATGTGAGGGAGCAGGGGGAGAAGTGGCTCACTGAAATTTGGAAAGTCAAGTACCGTGACAGCTGCTGCTGCTGTAACACTATTGCAAACCCCAGATTGCCATGAGGTTATTCAGTGCATCTGCGCTAAATTTCCTGGGTTACTGTAACACATTACAAGGATGTGCTTTGATGTGTCCCACATAAATGTCCTCACCACCACACCCTCTTCCTTTCCCTCTGTCCTCCACCTACTCCTGGCCCTAGGACCCCGCAGTCCACAGCAATGTCATGCTGCATGCCTTCCTGCTCACATGAGCAGCAGTTGTCAGAGAAATGGATCCAAAAGAAACAGTCAATAAAAACAGAAACAGCTGTAACAATTTTACATGGCATGGTTCTGATTTCTGGGTATATCCTCTGCACACATGTTTTCTTTTTCCCTTTTCTTCTACCTTTCCCAAGTAACAGAGTATGGTGGTGTGGAAAAACAGCCATTAGGAAGGGAACAATGCAGCAAAGAAATTCTGCTCACAGATTTTTTCATTTGAAAAATGGGGCTACCTAGATTTTTTAATTTATTTTTTTTAAGAAGTGACAAAAAGGGAAATAGATGTCTAGAGAGAAGAAAAATAATTAGTGGGCAGAATGAAAGAGCACTACGGGTTCTACAGGCAGCTGCAGATTTTATCCAGAAGAGGTCTGACAATATTTTAAAGCCTGCTGTCTCCACATTCTGCCCCACTTACACCCTTCAAGAGAAGGGCAGGTTGTATTTGTGACACTTGGACAACACTTTTTTAATGTGAGAAGCATCTAAACTGACTTTAATGAGAGATTGTGCATCAGTTCTGTGTTATTTACAGCAAAACAAGGAGCCTTAGGTCACCGTACTTAGTTCAGGCAACAAACAGTGGCATCTAAGCCAGAAGCCACACTAACACCCCCAAACAGAAGGGCTCTTGAGATTATCATTCTCCACTGAATATAGGAAGAGCCCAGAGCACCTGAACTTTACCACACTGTCTTAGCTGACCTGGAGGGATAGAAAGTAATAGGGGTGATCAAACTAAATAATTTTATAAATGTGTTTAGTAAACACAAGGCTCCTTAAGAAGGAAGGAAGAAGCAGGCTTGAAAGATGGCTATGAAATACTTAAAAAATCTGGCAATTAACTGATGCTTCTCAGCCTAGGAAGGCATGGCTCTGTCATAGCAGACAGGGTGATTTCTGAATCAGGTGCCATAGCCAGGATAGACTATTGGTGACACAGATTTCAGTTCACAGCAGACATTTCAGAAAGTACCCAGAAAACCTCCTCGTCTCTCTGATTGCACTGCAGACATATCAAAAAACTTTATTACTGTCTTGAGCATCTATCTGACATCAGACTGCATAGGGAACTCACAGGATTTACTCAAGACCGACTCACAAACTCCCTCCTTTATTCTACCCACTGTTTCATTTGCCCAGAGCAGAAATGTAAAATAAAATAAAAATACATTCAACTGTATTTTCAGGTTTGTAAGCAAAAAGAAAAAACATGTGATTGCGGCTGTCTAGATGACTTGCTTAAAGGTTTTTACTGAGGAAAAAAGAAGTGAACAGGTGATGTGTAATTTTTCCTTAATTGGAATACTGTCCAAAGGAACAAAATATCTAAATTCTGTTCCTTACTCCTAAATCCACAACCCCCCACAGACCACCCCAAACACTGTGTCACAGATCATTCTATGAGGACTTTAAAATTACCACTAAAATAGTAACCAGCAAGGGTATATCATTTTCCAGCAGAGCAGACACATTATATTACCCCTCAAATGTATTTTAACATGCTAATATGGCCATATCTGTCAGCCTTACCATCATGCTACAGGAGAGTCCTTCAAAGTCACACTCTCAACCAGTGGCACAAAGGTCCTTAACCCAGACCTCCACAATACAACTTGCTGTCTTAACCCTTGGGCTTCAGAGAGAGAGAAATGAAAATACCATCCCTTCTTCTGTTATGAAGCTTTTTAATCTTATTAAAATGCCTAAAAGAAAAATGAAAACCTCAACTTTTAGCAGCAATTTTTAAGCCTATAAACATTTTAGTTGAAAGGCATGAGCTTAACACAGGAGGAATTAGTTACAACAGAAGGTTGCTAATAAGCCCAAGGACCATCTAGTTCATTGTAATGATTTCTCAGTGACTTCAAAATTCTGTGGAAGAGCACTCTCCACACAATGTAGTTTGAGTTTGCATAATTAATCCAAAAACATGGTCTAAACCTCTGTGGCAGGAGGTGTCACAGGAGCAGCTTTTCTTTCAGGTCGCGTTGCACCTTTTCCATTTCTTTCCCAGCTAGAATCCAGAGTGCTCAAGAGAACAAAAGACGAAGAACAAACCAACTCTTTTCAACTCTTTACATGTGGGCCAATTTAATCTTTAGACAAACATGAGAATTTTCACTTTAACCCCACTTCCAGCAGTATAATTGAGAATTGTGCCCTAGGCTGAAAAAAATAAGACCAGATTCTGCCTATAGATAATTAACTAAGTCACGTATGTTTGAATAAAACAGAAGTTGTGCCAGTATTTCCAAAACCTGCAGTTCACATTTGGTGATTTTTCAAACCAGAAGTGTCCCTGTTGAGTTTCTTACTTCCAAGGTTTTTGCAGCTGTGTCACTGAAGCCAAATATGGTGTCTCTCAATAAATCAGTCATATTTCAGGCTCTTATAATTGCATTACATTACTTCATCTTTCTTTAAAAATAATACTGAAGTGGGCTATTTTCTGTTCAAACCATTTGCACATAGCTAATGGGTTCAATATGTCTGCACTTCGTTGCTGTACCCGAGGAGTTTAACAATACAATGTTTAGAGAGCATGAACACCTCACACGCTAAAGTTATATCCTTTCTCAGGTACCCCATGGTCACCCAGCTACCAGTTACAAATGCTGTGGTATTCACAGAAAGATTGAGGGATAATGCTGGCATTTCAGCCAAGTGCTTCCTTTCTCAGTGAAATGTGTCCCAAGGGCCGGGCTATGTGAAGGCTTTGGCCAGGTGTTGAGCCATGCCATGCTGGCCTCTGGCTGTTGTGATGTAGTAAATGATTTTATTGACTAATTCACATATTAAGCAATTAAACAATAATATTTAATAGCACTGAAGAAATTTTAAATCAATAGTTGGAATTACCTAAAACTAACCTGGAATACAAACCCCTTAAATCTTAAATGCTTTGTTAATGTAACTGTCAGGCACAACCTGCTCGTTCACAATGGTCAACACAGAGAAGTGATTGCAAGGGTCCCTGGAGTTCCCTTGAACTCTGTTGTCATATCCAGGGCTGTCCACAGCATAGCAGAGTTCACATTTGCCAGATGCCAAAACACAACAGAAAAGGCAGCTTCTTGCTGCTTGTGCTCTGATTTAAAACCACCTCAGACCTCCCCAACACAAGCGAAGCAAGGACAGGGAGAAGAACTGGGCTGCAGGTTGCTGTGAAACACAGGCAGTGCATAAGCAATTGAGATTTGAAGAGATGAAGGACAGAACCTAAGCTTTGACTGTGGTATCTTGCATATCTGGGGGGGAAAAAGGGCTTTCAGAAGTAGCTACAGCATTCTCTTATCTTTTCTTCAGGATAGTTTCATAAATTTGACAACATAAGATAGAAGACAAATGGTTGGAACAGAAATTGTCACAGATACTGCAGTCACTAAGAGCGAAGAACTTTTGTTCTGCACTCTTTACATAATAGACCAGCTTTATTTATAGATCCTTGTGGAGAAACATCTCTGCAGACAGTCATAAATTCTAACATCCCATGCTTGGGGCATAGTGGAATTGCAGCCCTTAGAGGGTGAGTACCCCAAACTTATGTAACTCTGAGTTTATTGCCAGCATATGTTGACAAATGCTGACATAATATCTAGGCTGTCCTTTGGAAGATATAAAACACATCTCTGGAGCAGGTAGCGCTAGAGGCGCGAGAAGCCAACCTGGGGATCATTGAAGCATTTCAGTTCTGGCAGGCCATCACCAATGTGACTGTTTGATTTGGCATCTACTAAAATTGTGTGGATTTCTCTGCACAGCACACAGGCCAGAGTCCAATATTAGCCAAAAATTCCCAGGTACATAAAATGACCAATACATAATTCGGCCCAATAATTAATGTGTGGTAGTCCATGGTTTTTTCTTGCACACCATGTTCGGCAAGATAGTGCAGTCTATGCTCATTCTCTGGTGCCAGCTGGATCTCTTCTAAATGACTGCTACCCATCCAGTTCAAGTTAGCTATTTAAGATAGATCTCTATCAGAAGGAGGAAGCAAGAGAAGCCTCCACAGAACTCAACCCATCATGAACAATATCTCGGAAATGTACGATGTGTTGTCCCCTGGGTTTGCCTCATAAGCACAAAAGATAACTGAAACTTCCTCAGATGAGATATCCACTTCCAGAGTTAGAAAATGGAAACCACAAAATGAAGCTGTGATTGCAAAATAGAAAAGCATAAATTTGGGCAAGAATTAGTCTGGCTCATGTGGCTAACTATAGCATTGAAGATACGGCCTTTGGTATGAGCTAATAACCGTATACACAGGCTTCAGCAGCTCTTGTGCTTTGCCCACCATTTTGAAACATGCAGTAGCACTCTGAATCCACTCCCAGAGTAGCTAGTTCATGCTTGTCACCTCTCTCATTGCCAATCAGCACCATTTCCCTTTTGTAGGTTTATGTTCAGGGCTGCAGGGAGAGGATTTTAGTCACTATGATTTTTTCATGCCTCTTTTAAGTTTTCTGATCAAACCACAAAAAATATTTTCAATAAAACTGCTGTAGCCATAGTCATTGAAAACTGAGTGGCTTTTTAAGCACATGCAATTTCTTCAACTGTTAAACCAAGATAAATACTTCACAGTAAATATTTATGTTTAGGTAAAATCACATTCTGCAGATGGATTCCTGAGGCCATCAAATAACAGAGGTTGAAAAAACAGCCTGATGGCTCATGTGTGTTTGTAAAAACATACTCTTTTCACATAAGAATCTAATAAAAATGTGAAAGACAGCTCTGTGTATATTCCCACAAAAGCAACAGTGGCAGGAGAAAAGTGAGATGCTCATCCCTCTCAGGCAGGGCCCCCCTGATCTTTAGACTGCTTTTGACCTTCAGTGAAACCCAAGCAGATGAGATCACTGTCGCTACTTTACATCAGATGGGAATCAGCTCAGCACTGGATGACGGTGTCTTAGAGGGCTGTCAAGTAGTGGCATTTTGGAAGGACAGTTCAAAGTACCTGAAAAAGGATTTTAAATATCTCACTGAAAAACCTTGAGGAATACTCATCATAGAGGGCAACTTTTATGAAAGGTCCAGGGGTTGCTGTGAGAAAGTCTCCTTTTCAGCTACATGAGACTTGGCAGGTCTGAGCTCAGCTGCACTCCTATAACTTTCACTGCCAAAGATAATAAATAATTAGTATTCATTCTGACTAAAATGTTAGCGAAATACACTATTCAACAAGATCCCTTCAAAACCATTCAGAAAGGAATGACACACAGGGCAAGAAACTGTATTTCAAGTCATGGTCACATTCTTCCAGAGTGCTAGGTGATCTTGTCACTCTGACATTAAGAATGTCCTTTCTCCCTCATGGCCATAGAGAATTTGTGAAGTACTTTTACTGAAGCACTTTTACTAGCTCTCCCAAGATCATCTACTGCAGTGCCATGGCTCCTGACAGCATTCCCTCCATTACACATCACATTAGCCCAAACGTGTTTGCCTTCAGGGCAAGGTGTAAGGTTCATCTATTCATTCAGGTTTATGCCAGTGGAATGAATGCAAGGCCTTGACTACTGGTTTGCTTATACAAAGGAGGTAGGGTGTGAATTTACAAGCTACGTATGAATTTACACCATGCTGGCTGCTCCCTGCATGTGTACTTTTACATGCAGTTGAGGAAGCCACTTCATACAAAGGAGCCCTCAGTGTGCCCTCTCAGTGTCCACAGAGGGTTTTAGTGCACACAACACAACATCATTTCACATCTTAGTTTGCTGCTGGTAATTTTCCTGTGTAGGCAAACCTTTGTGCTGTGAATTTGTCTGATTTCCAGAAAGCATTGGTGAACAGTCAGAACAGTTCCTGTAAAACCGCAACAGGAATAAAGTTGCACAAAAGAAAGCATTGCTTCCCAAATAAAAATTATATTTTCATTGTTTTATGTGTACCTAGGTAGCCACTTTTAGGAGTGAAATTAATTTGCCTTCCAAACAAGTTTTACTTAAGAATCAATTCTTCTGGCTTGCATACTTAGGTGGTATAAAAATACCTGGAATTTCTCCTCACTTCAACAAAAGCATTTCTCTACCCAAGAAAAGTGCACGTTCCAAGAAATACCAAGCTGATACCCAAGATCTCAAATTCATATTTAGCCTTATGTGAGCTCAGAACAATTAACTTCTTTGGCATATGTTGAAACATGCAGGTGCCTGCGTATCTCTTTTGTCAGTGGTCCACCTGATGTAACTAAACAGAGTTGCATCTGCTTCAACAATAGCTTGCCAATTTTCGTACATAAGAGTATGGCCTAATTTATTTCCCAGAGAGGGAATAGTAAGGTAAGACATGTATGCTTTTCATGACAACATTTTCTTGCTAGAGCACAAGTGAAAAAATCTGTTATTTAAAGCAGACTGCATCAGGGGGAAAAAAATCATCTCCCACTCCCAGTTAATTCATTTTAAATTCTTAGTAGGTCAACATCTACTTCAGGGTCTTCCAAGTGCATGTTGTCTCATCTATGTTTGTCTTCAAAATTATAAACTCCTCAGGGTATGCTCCGTGCTTCTCTCTGTCTTGTTCAGTGCTGATCACGTCATCGGAGATTAGCAAATAATTCTTAATATTAGCAAAAATAGATAATATGTGGCAAGATGTTCTCACACGTGCCTTTTGCCTGTGAAGCATGGCATGGGAGAAGATGGCTTGGAATGACTTGGCAAGAAGCAGATTCTTCGGGATATTGAAAGGTCAGGTCCCCAGAGAAAGAACAATTCAACACCCAATCAACACACTTTGGGCAAGCAATTCTCATGTAAGCTTCTCAGTTGGGAAGAGGGGTACTCTTTGGTTGCCTCTTTAGGCTGGGCTTTCCTCTCTCTCCTCTGTCTGTAGCAAGCCAGCCGGGGTAACTAAAGTGCAGTAAAGTAAAATAAACAGATCTGCAAAGTGCTGAGTCCAGTCATTTTCCCCAGGAGAATCCACGGGACTCTCAAGCTTTACTGGGGATTGTAATTAACACCTGACTGCAGCATGTTTATGAACAAAGTTAAGGAGGAATAAAGAGAGAGAGAGAGAGATATTTCAGCCTTAAATGGAATGGTCTAGAATTGGCTCAACTTTTATGGGCTAATTTGGCAGTGGCTGTGATTGAGTATAACACTGAAACGAAAAGGAGCTTGGGGCTTCTTACCACCTCCTCCTCCCACCCTCATCTAGCTCCTAGTGCAAAGCATGTGTTTCCATTTAACACTGGATAAGAGTCAATTGATGTCTGGATTCTCATTCAAATATTTATTCTTCTGTGGTATTATTAACATTATTTTCCAGTTAGGTGTAACTTACTTCTGTCTCAGATTATCTTCATTTTTTATGATCACATTGCAGCCTCATGTTTTTTGAGAAATGTTCTATCTTCCCCTAACTTGAAGCTGTACCCTATTTCTAATTCTCTCTGCTTGTTTAGAGTCAATATCCTTCAAGTTCTTACTGAATTAGAAAAAAAAATCTCCCACTTCCATCAGCAAAGTCTAACAACAAAAACTGAGAACATCATGGTTTCCATTACGTTCACCTCAGAATGGCTGCATGAGCACACCCACTGCATTCTCTCTGTCTTTCAGGGAGAGTTTTTGTCTCTGTTTTCCTCTTTGTTCTTGACTGACCTTAACTCAGCTATGGAAACTCAATTCACATCAAGATCTACTTCTCGATTAGTCTTAGGACAGAATTTAGGTTTTTGCTTCAAGGCTTACTAAAATGGAGTTTAAACTTTAGACCACTCCTATTTTATCAACACTCCTATAACGTTTGAAAACACAGAAACCTGCTATGATTAACAGATTAATTTCCACCATCTTCAATACTTCCTTTCCTGAAGCTCCTTTGGAGAACTCTCTGTTGTGTGACATGTCCTAATATATTAATCTATTTTCAACGATTTTACTACAGTTTTTGTGTTATTAATAAAAACAAAATATTTTCCAAGGAAACCATGCCAAAAGGCAGTAAAAGTACACAAATTCTCTGCCCTTCTGCTCAGCATATTTTAATCGTAATATTTGTGGCACAGCTAAATGAGTCATAATGTCAAATGAATCAAAATTCTAGCCTTCCCACAGCAGAGACAGAGAGTGTAAAGCACTATGTGCTATACAGCAGTAATAAAACCAAACAAACAAGAAAATAAAATGCCCTGATAATTTGACCAAATGAGCTATTTGCTTAGCCTTTCTCCAAGTCACTAAGATTTCCAGGAATTTGGTCAAATGACTGAAAATATAATCAAAATGATGGTAAACAGACTGTCTATTTTACAAACATCTCTTTGGGCAATCAGTCAAACTCCAGCATAATGTGTTCTGTTTCAAAAATCTCAGATGGATTGCTTGTGGCATTTGTATGCCCATCAGCCACAGAACTGGTCTGAGCAGCAGTTAGGGAACCGCTTTCCTGGAGCCTGGTAAAAGGCTGCTTATCTACTTGTTATAATTAGTGAGAGCTTCAGTCTGGGAAGATTGCAAATTTAGCAAAAGCGTGCCACTCTATAACAGCAATACAATATTAACCAATTTTGCTGTTTCTTTTTTTTTTTTCTAAATGTGTGTTTCTTTCACTGACAGTACTGAGGCAAACACATACTAGGAGACCAGATCTTCAGAAGTTCAGTAGTGCACATTTTAAAGTGGAATTTGCTGTGATGAGCAAATCCACATGAACTCTCACACTTCTAGAGTCCTTAGAGGTCTCTTTGGGATTACTTTTGGCACCGGACCATATCAGAGGCAGACACAGTTATAATTCATTTGAAAGGTACAAAGCTCAGTTGTGTGGGTCTTCCCACCACACCTCCCATTCAAACATCCATGAGGAGGCTGATTTTGATGTGTGTATTGCTGCCTTAGCTGACCGTCTAAAGTCCCACCAGGCACCTGGAACCATTCCCTGGGCCTGCAGGGGAGCGTGTCGTCTTTATTTCCCACCATGCAGCTTCTCAGGACTCAGTCCAGTTTTCCAGCCTTCCCTGCCAACATATTTAATCCTGTAATTCAGTCATCAAAATCACAGTTGGAGTCAAAGTTAGAGAGTCCACATGCAGATTTTTTACATGTGTGTATGTGAATTTTGTCAGGCCTTAGTGACAAGTTATCAGCAAGAAGACCACATCCTTGGTGCCTTGCTTAAGGAGAGGTGGGTTGGGTTTTTTTGTTGTTATTACTTTCTTGGGTTTTTCCTAGCTCCTTAGTATTCCTGGGAACAGAAATGTGTTGTGAATGAACCCACTACCCTCTTCTTCTGCAATTTTCCATAAACGAAACCGCAACCACACGTTACACTCTACCTTAAGTGCTCCTCCCTACGGAACTGATCATTCTTGGGCAAGATGAGAAATATTAGGAAAAAAATGCTTTTTTGTAAACCTTCTGATTAATCAAAAGGTTCTGATTAACCTTTTGATCCATGTGTTCCCATTAGAACATCCTCCAACAGTCACAGTTTTGTCATATTGTCTAGAACCTAAGCAGCACAGTGCATCCTCAACTCTGACTCTTTCAGGAGAATGTGAAACCTTTAAGTCACAATTCTGTGCTTCACAGATCAAGACTTCGTAACGCCTTTGCAAGTAACTCACAATTCATCTTTTCTTTCTTGGGTAGAGTGACTTAAGTCTGTTATGAGAGCTACGGATTTAGGAATACAATGAGCACCTTCATGTCGAAATTTGGCTGTGTGGAATGAAATCTGCTTTCATCTGTGTAACTTGTTAGAACCTTCAAAAGGTCTCTCCTGTTTATGAAACCTACAGCATTAAAAAAAAAAGTAAATTGAGAAACATTAGACAAAGTTACCATTTTCTTATTCAGAGTTCATAGTTTGCCTTTAAGCCTGCAGAAAGCAATACTGAAAAAGTGAGTAAAAAATCATTATGTACTATTGAGTGTGTCTTAAGCCCCAGTTCTGCAGGCTTTAAAATGTGGTTAATTTTACACATACCCACATTCTCATTGATGTTTCTTCCCCTAAGTTAAATCAAGAAGATATTTGTGATCTTAAGTTGCAGCACTTGAGTATTTACAGGACCAAATATGAGTCTAGTACTGTCCTTTACCTTGCTGGCTTCCCCCTTAGTCCAGGACTCTCTTTTTGACCTCTATGGAATTTGGAACAGACCTTCTGTGATGCTGGACTAGAGCCGTTGTTTGCTTATGGAATGACAGATACCTAGACAACAACAACAGTAGAAAGGTCATCAAGGAATTTCACTTCTATTTTCAATTAAAATAAATTGGATTTGCTACCCCTTTTGGGTCAAATTGAATGGATTCCCTCTATATTTATGAAAAGGAAATAGAAAGTTGTATTTATCCATCTCTCTATCTCCCTCCTTCACATTATTTTATTTTAAAGCTTCTTTCTTTCTTTCTTTTTTTTTTCCCCCCTACTGGTTACTTTACCAGTAGGAAATTTCAAGAATGGCAGAGGAAGAGGTGGGCATACAGCTCTCTCTGCTCCATACAGCAGTAAGCAAAATCAAGCAGTGAGGCAGGAAATACCCAGCTGCATTTCGCAGCCAGGACTCCCACTCCTCAGTCTGAGTCATTACAGAGCTCCCTTGTGTGCCCTGCCCCTGCTCCACAGCTCAGCCCAGATAGAAGGCTTCATCTGCTCAGTCCGGCTCCAGGAGCAGAGAAACAGCCCTGGTGCTGGCCATCTACCAGCCAGTGCACCCTACAGTCAGGAAACAGACCCAGACGTGCCCTCTCTGAGTACATTTTCATCATTTCAAAATAAAAACATGCCACAGCCAACAATAGTATTGCCTCCTCGACATCCATACACAGTTCAAGAACATTAAACTATTCCAGCCTCCTCATCTGTTCCCTTCTGGGAGCAGAAATAAATGAGGTTTACATTAGATTATGTCTGACTAGTTACGTTGCCAAATGTTTGGAGACTACAAGTGCCTAGCAAAGCTCAAGTACATTATGATACCCCTTGGGGAAGTGGGGCTTTCTCAAGGTCTCTGCTGATTCTTTTGTTTTACCTCACACTTACCTTAAATACAACGTGAGCGGAGGGAACTCTGCACCTCCCACAAGGCACTCAGTATGGGAAGTGATGATGCCCATAGATAGTCAGCACCTAAAACGCACATAAGTTTTCAGAACAAAATCAATACTTTATGCCCTGAAGCAATACTGTAAGCCAGGACAGACTTTGGAAAATTAGAATAGTAAGCTGCCTGTGAGTTGCTTCAGTAAATAAGAAAGCTGCATTTGTGCAACTGTCTCTAAGACTTTGGGGTTTTGCATGCAGACACCATTTTCTGACATCTGGGAAGGAAATGCGAATTCTACACTTGCCACATACAGGGTCCCAATCAGATCTAAGATTTAACAGAAATACTTGATTTGAGTCCAATTTATTTGGTATTTGAGTTAATTATTATTTTTTTAAAACCACAACTGAATGTCAGACAGCAGCACTACAAGATGTATGGAAATGTATATGTAGATTATGGTGAGAAGGAAAGTGGTTTTCCTATGAGACCTCGTGTGTAGGGAAAAAAAGTTACTCTGTAAATTTGCAAAAGGAAAAATGGGACAGGAGAATCATATCTTTTGGTTAATTGCAGCATACATCTGGAAAATTGAAAAGAACTAAAAGATGTTCAGCATCTTGAAAAAACAAATATGTTTCCCAGGTTACTAGCCTATAAAACAAAAAGCAGGCACAAAAATTAACTCGGACACTGCACTGCTCCGTGATTGTCTGCACTGGGCTGAAAGTGCTGCATGGAAGTTCAAAGTGATAACGAATGTAAAATACAAGGGAGAAGGGAAAACTAGAGGAGAAAGGAGAAAAGTTCTGTTTCAAAAGACTTTCCAGCAACTCCTCCGCACACACACTTTGCTCACCTAGGCTAAGAGCTGCTTTCAGATGATGCAGCCACAGTCCCTCTCTTCCATCTCAGTTGTCACTGATCTGAGGTTTTTTGCCCATTGTTAGATGGCACATGCCATGTGCCAGACAATGATTTTTTTTTTTTTTTTAGATTCAATTAAAACAAACTTGAGTCCACCCAAGAGGCACCCTGCCCTAGCTGCACTTCTGCTGTGTTGTACACTCTGTTCCAACCGTACTGGAGACAATAAAAGGACTGGGGATGGAGAGACACACTATTTTTAATTAAAACCATTTGTATCATGTAAAATACTCAGGACAGAAGCAAGACCAGTTTCTGAATATCAGCTGAAATCAGCCTCACAGAGCAAGTGCCAATATTTATCTTTCTATTGCTTAACATTGTTTGGGTTGGAAATTATAGCAGTTTTCTGATTAACTACCTGCAGGCATGCACCAGTTTGACCTTTTGCATGCTAAATTGCATGCACTAAATTAAATTTTCCTTTCTCTCTCTTACTGAGATAAACAAGGCCAGTTACATGACTCAGACTGCCCTTTTCCTCCTGCCATTCCATATGCAAAGTCAATCCTAGCCAGTTAATCCTCTAATTTAAGAGCAGACTTCTGTATTTTTGTAAGTGATTAGAAGGATTTTGTTTCTTTTAAGTAGTTGTGGGTTAATAATTTGTATTCAGAATGAAGAGCTAGTAGCATCAAAATAACTTAAGTTTCCTAATAACGGGTCTGTGTGAGTACTTCAGGGGTAAGTGAATGAGCAGTGCTCATTTTCAACTCTTTATAGAATTTGAGGAAACAATATCATCAGCTACAATGGCTGCTTAGCGTACTTCTCCAGAGAAAGTGGAGTCAAAAAAAAAAAAAAAGAGGAGAGGAGAAAATACCACATCTAACAGGTGATCAGTTGTCCTATTGTACAGGTAATAGGTTAGAAACTATTAGGTCAACTCTAGCTATTTACATTTTCAAATGCTAGTAACTAATTTGAGAAATATTTATATTGCATCATTCTCATCATATTCTGACTTGAAATTAGGCAGGTCAGGGACAACTTTCATGAAATCAGATCAAGTTATTCTGAGACCAACCACACATACTTAGTAGTACTCATTCCACAGAGAATCATAAGGAAATGCAATCAATTTTCAGACTACATTGCTGAATTTACACAGACAAAAATTACAGCAAAAGGAACAGGCTGGACTGTTCAGGAAAACAAAAATCTGTTTTTTTTCAGTGGGAACTAGGAAAGATTTGTGCTCTACTTTTTTCTCTGGTGAAATAAGAAAATTTAGTTACTACACTAAAACTGACAAAGGGACTCGATGCTTTGTATTTTTGATTACATCATTTCAGAGAGGAAATACTTTCTGTGCAAAGACAATTTCAGACCCTGGCTTCTTTGAATATGTAGACTAGGCAGCAGTCATAATTTCCCAATAGAGCACATCATGTCTGAGTCTGTGCAATGACAGCTTATAAAGCTTATATTCTGTGCCATAACACAGCTCAGAGAAAACACAGATCTCTTTTCAGCCCAGCCATGGACAGCTCAACAGCAAGCTCTACACTGTCAGCTCTAGAGGTGACTGGCTAAGCCTCAGCTGACTGCAGTGTTGTACCATCTCTTCTATAGTCAGAACAAAGCTTTAGGAGAGAAAACACTCCAACAGAGACGCCATTGCTCAAATCAATCAGCTCAGGATCTTTCAAACTTTTTAGTAGAGTGGATCCTTCTGGAAAAATGGCTGCCAAACACCATTCACTATCACTCTGAGGAACTCTTGTCACAAACACTTCTCCCTCTTATAATAACAAATAAAACAACAATATGTTTGCAGCTTATCACAACTGTTTTCCCAGAGAATTGTTGATTGGAAAGCATCTATGTGTTTGCTGAAGTTTTGGTGAAGGTTTTTGTTGGTTGGTTGTTCCTTTTTTAATTTCTAGTTAAATATTTTCTCTTTTTTTCCTAAAAGACTGAGGTGTTCTAACTTTACCCTACCTTTTCCACACAGGTTCTCTCAGTCAGAAACAGAACAAGAGCCAGCATGATGTGAGTAAATATTTCTCCTTCAGCTACAAATCACAGTTTGAAAATTTCAGCTCTACTTACCTGATATAAACAAAAGCAGATGGCAAATCCTGTATTTGCCATGACTGCATTAGGATTTATAGGACATAACTATTTGCTTATACCAGTCACTGTTAAATTTTACTGGCTCTTTTTATTAGTATGTATCTGTGGGGCAAAAAGCATTCTAAACTGATCAAAAGAAACCAATTATCATGCAAGAGGATGTTTTTAACTGCAAGACTAATTACCATTTGTTACATGGACACTCTGCCATTATTCAAGAACATAATGGCATATATGATCAATTCCTTGTCGAGTCAAGATGTATAGGCATAAAGCTTCATGATCCCTGAAGTACCACCTGTACAGGGGTACTGTTTTTCTCTGTATAGTTTTGCAAAGACATCCCTAGTGTACCTGCTATGACAAAATAAACTTTTCTTCTTAATTTGGCAAATCTGAGAACAAAGCCAAATAAAAGTGTCATATTCTCACTAAATACTGCACAAAGCTCAGATATCTTGGCTATGATTTGTACCTGCTCATCCTAGAAAATGGTTTGGCCCAAGAGTTTACTGCTCTGTTATAAGAGCCAAGCTAGGTCCTGTAGAGACTGTGATGTCAAAGATAAATTATTCTTCTCTCTGTTAAGCAAAAGTTATTCTCAAAAGAAAAAATGAAGTGATGACTTAATTTCTGTTTAGTTTCCCCATTACAGTACATGTTCATAAATATTCCTTTTCATAAACCTGTGTACCTTTAGAAACGTTTCATTTATTGTATATAAACATACATGAGGTTTTTATCAGCCATGGGTGCCCATAGATACCACAATGAACAAAGAGCAACAAAACCAAAACCCAGACACTGTGCACTGTATTAGAAAACAGGCAAGGGAAATTTCTAGGAGATATCAATACCGAAAATATAAAAGAAGCTGCACTTCTCGAGGTCATATCCCATGAGCTTGAGTTCAAAGATTTCACGAAACAGACCCTGCTGGGCCTTGTAAACATTAGGTGAAGGGACCGGAAGGCAAAGAGACTAACCACGCCCCAATGGAAATAATTCTGAAAGGCAAATAATTCAGGCAAACTGATGGTAATCAGTATAGCTGTGAGAAAGAGATAAGATTAACTTGGGAAATTCTGGTCGATACCCATCATAATTTGTTTAGTCCATAGCTCAGTGTTCTTAATATAGTTTCACATCATTCTCCACTCTGTGACACCAAGAGACAATGAAGTCCGTGCCTTCTAACTCATCATTTACAATTTTGCAAGAGTCATTTCTAGATCAATATACCAGAATCATACTGAGCAAAGCTCTTTGACTTGTCTTTGACTTGTTTTCACGTGTGTCTGAGGTATGTACATGTGTACACTAAGTAAAGCCATGGAGAATTTTATAATCCATATTATTGTGTAAATTGTGTATGTACATATAGTGCATTAAACTTGAATTCTGTTGTCAAATGTTTTGTAATATCCTAATTTCAGTTTGCAAACATTAAAGGAGTACTTGCTTCTATAAAACAAGGTAAAAGAAAATTAAGGAGGTAATTAAATAAAAAATGATGTAAAAATATTTTCCTTTATATTCTGGTTGCATTACTCCTGTAATATGTTACAGCTATGTATAACATAGCATAATATGTGTATGTTATATATGCATACATTTCTGCCTGCAGAGTATATCTAAACCATTTCTAGATGTCAAAAAAAGTCCTGCCGGGGCCTGAGGCACATGGTTATCCCAGGAACCACCCAGGAGCAGCCTTTGAGTGGGTAAGAGAAACACACAAATCTTAACATTGAGGCAGGATGCACAAGTTTTTTCATTCCAGACCTCTCTCCACCCACTGCTCTTCACATATGCTTGCACTTCTGACCTGAGCCTCCAGCAGTGTGTGTGGAATTTGTACTGTATGCCACAATGTGACTGTGTTACTGTGTTTCCCAAAAAGGCTATTGCCTAGTGCATCTCTTTTGTCTTTCCTTTCTTTTTCCTTTTCTTTCTTTTTTTTTCTTTTTTTTTTTTGAGACATTGCATCCTTTTGCAATGGAAATGAATTATTACAATTCTTGGGTTCTGTTTCACTTAGGTTTTTTTAATTAGCCACAGGTGGGGCAAACTTCCTTTCACATCACTCTCATGGACCCCAGGCTGAAAGTCAAAAGAGCTTTAGCCTCTTGAGTAATATCCTGATTACTTGATAGCTCCAGTGGCTGAGAGATTTGCTTCCACGGTTAGCTCCTGATAGTCTAACACAAGGGAACTGAAACTGGATAAGCAGAGGACGATATCTTGGGCTTATGGAACTGAACGACAAAACTCTCATTGCTCCAAAGAGCCAGAAACTTTAGTTCAGGCTTCCAGGACAGCACAGAAGATGTGAGCAGTTCCTCCACCAACAATCAGTTTTCCGCTTTCAGTTTTCCCCATTTTCTTCCACTTAAATTGTTTAGAATTGGAAGGGGCAGAAGTATTTCCTTCTGTGGCACCAAGATTTATACATGAAAATATTACACCAAAAGCACCCACATAATACTTCCAGTATTTCCAAGCACTGGCATACACAATTCTGTCCTGGAACTGAACATGAAAGGGTATGACCACCTAACCTTTCCTGCAGGAAATATGTGCCCATAGGGAATATGTACTTTTCTGAGACAGGTAACTCTGCTCTTGAGCCAAGGTGAGCAGAACTGGTTCAAGGGATTAGCAGCATAGGTCAATTAACTTCTGCTGTCCTCACGATAAGAGGAAGGCTCATAGGCCTATCTGCCTGTACTCAGATCTCCAAGATGAATGCCCATTTTTAGCCCGTGCCTAAAGATGGCCTGAGATGCAAGTAAAGCAAAAAACTGGAAGAGAACACACATAGGTTTCCTTCTACCTTCCTACTTTTAATAATCTCTTACCTTTACTTTTCCTCAACTGGCCCATGGGAAAAATGGGGATATTCTGCCCACCTCCTAGGAATATTAAGAGCGTGACCCCAAAAAAGGTCATAATCTTTGTGTGCTAAACTCTACACCAGCACCTAGTGTGTTTGATCTTCAGATTAAATGTTTTTCAGTTTTAAATAGCAATATAAAGGGTGGCACAGAAGAGCAATAAGGTCAATTTCTTTACACATAGAGAACTAGAACAGAAACGTGTGAAGTAACCCGCATAGGAGCATAAAGGAAGAGTCAGAAATTCAACCTAGATCTCCAGGAAATATTTCTTTTACCATGGAGCATACTGCTGTGGGGAAATAACTTTTATCTTTATTGCAGACTCTTAGCATAAGACTGAACAAGAGAAAAACTCACATTTGTTCTGAAAAAGAAGGACAGGGTACATAATGCTCTCTTTCAAGAGCAGTAAGCTGCCAAGTGAAGAGCAAAACCACAGAATTAGCATGTGAATTAATGCTATCAGGGTGCTAAAAAAATTAATCCCATGCCATTTAAAACTTTTTTTCACAGGCATATTTTTTATCTCTTACAGATGGATCTTGGCAATTAGGGACTGGGTTAGTAACCTCCAAACTAGTAAAATTAAAACTGCAGCACCAGGTATATGAGGTGATGGTAGGAATTAATAAGCCAGAGGACAAGCTGTACTGCCAAATGTAACCTTTGACAGGAGGGTCAGAAGTCACAGAGCAAATCTAGAAACAGACCAGTTCTTTAAATCTTCTTGCTGGGTTACAGGAGTGAACTCTACCTGGTATGTTTGGTTTCAACTGGAAACAAAAATCTTCAGTTTTGATTAAGCTGCAATGACTGCTTCAACTCCTGCCATAGACAGATATTAGGCTGCGGTAAGAAACCTCTCATTTATGCTACAAGGTGGGCCATGTCAAAGGAGAATTAACAGAAGAAAGAAGAAACAAATGCTATTTTTCACCAGTTATAAAACTGGGGCTTTCATACACATTCTTAAATTAGTCCTTAAAGGCCAGCATCCTTCACATTCTATAAGCATTTAATGAAAGCTTGGCAAGAGAGTAACTTTAATCTCAAATACCTGCTTATGTATAAACACTTCTACACCATGTTTTCAAGTCTACAATTAAGCCCTAACAACCTGAAATTAAATTTTAGAATTAAACACAAAGTTCCAGAACAATATTATTGCTGGTTTAATACTCACATCTCCAAAAGGACAGCAGAGATAACCTCACCTGACTCACAGAGCTAGCCAGAGCACTGGAAATTACCAATATTTTTCATGAAAATGACTGCAAATTAACTCAGAACAAGAATATTCACTCGTGTAGCTGACAGCTAATTTTGAAATAATGAATGCATTTAAGAGTAACACAGTTTTTAATTGCAAACTTAAGAAGGGAAAATAAGCAACGTGCTGAATAAATTGTTCATTCTGAATGATTCATCCTAATCTAATAACTATCTGTCTCTACAAATATTGTAATAAGGCATAATCAGTAAGTATAAAACACCAGAAGGAAACGAGCCACAAAAAAATGAAGCTGTATTGCTGCTGTTTCAGTACTGAAGGACAGACTTCATAACTCTCTGACAATCCCTTCTAGCTTCAGATGCTCCTGCAAAAGCAGAATTTAAACTGTGTTTTGCTGCCATGCATCATGGCTGAGACCCACAAGCCCAATTGTAGTCCTACCCTAAAGGCAAAACGAGATGCTTATTCTCTCCTCCTCTCATTTTTACCCCTCTTCTCTTTGGAAACCCAGAACCAGAGGCGTGGGGGGAAGTCTCTGGCTCAAACTGCTGTGTGAGCAAAACCTACAGGCTCCAACGTCGCTGCTATATATGGGCTGGGGGGAAATATGATGGGCCTGTCTCAAAAGAGCCGCCAACCATCGCGTCTGAGAGCTCCTCTCAGGCGTCCTCAGCCTAAACATTTTATGGGTTGGGGGTCGCAGGTCACCAACTGTCAAAACAGAGCACAAGTCACACTGCGCACCCGCGAGGAAACTGAGCAGACGGCAGAGCCAGAGTTCAGGGGCCGCGCTGCTCAACGCGCACCACAAATGGCAAAGCTGCCCTTAAAAAGCAACAGGCTTTCCCCCCTAAATCTTTCTGATTTTTACAAGTCGAGCTCAAAGTTAAGTGGGCGTGAGTTTTAAAAGATCAATGCACATGTGGAATTAGACTATTCTAAATGTCTCTTTTTTTTTTTTTTAATGGAGGAAAACAACCACCAAACTTTGAACTTCCAAATTTAACCAGCAGCAAACTCCAAAGCACCAGGTGGTTTCATAAACCCAAAGGTTCATAAATCTTTTCTTTAAAGTTTCCAATTTCAAAAAAGAGCTTGTTCTCTTTGTGGTTATTTTTCAATTTTTCTCCCTCCCTCCCCCTTCTTTCCTGCCTTTGGGCGGATGACCTGCCAACCCCTGACAGCCTTTTAAGCTCGCCGTGCTGGCTCCTGCTGACGCTGCCGGAGACAGGCTGCCCACTCATGGGGCAGCGAGCTGTGGGCATGACTTCATCCACCGGGAGGAATCGCTGGGAAAGGGGCTGCACAGGGGAGCCATGCTTTCTATTTTTAAACACTGCCTGTCACATAGCTCAGGAGTGCAAAGAGTTCAAGCGTTCAGTGAATCTGTTCTTGCCACTGCTCGGCCCTTTAAAGTAGCAATAGTTATAGTAATTGAGGCAGTGTAGCCATCAGTCTCCTTAGCCTACAGCCCATGGGCTCCATACAGTCCCTGGGAGCAATTCGTCTGTCCTGTAAGGTAATTTGGGAGACTGCCAGGTGCAGGCAGGGGGATCAGGGTTGGATGAATCAGCGGTGGCATGTGTTTAACATGGACCAAGGTGTCTTCATGAAAGATGGCAGCTGGGAATGAACTTCTGCTACAAGCAGAGTAAATCACTTGCTCTGTACCCCTGCTTCTGCTGCATGAGAATTGCCATCGAGAAAGGCAGCTGTCAGGCATAGCACAAGGTCTTCTTGTGGCTGGAACCAGCTGGTGGCTGTTATGCTTGCAGGAATATATAGGGGTTTTACCTATACATGTATACAGTGAAGCATGTGAGCAGTACTCTCCCAGAAGGCACCAAATTTTCTGTGGTTTCTATGATGTGAGAAGAGCAGAGCTGCCATATACAGTCAGTCTCTAATGTTAAAAGAAGTCAGCAAAAAGGGCTCTTTTAGGTACTGCTCTGTAATCAAGAGACACACAGACACAGGGTCCTCTAATCTTCTTAAACTGACAGAAGACAAAGCAGCAAGAGCAGAAGAAATTGTCATAGATTTCTGGCTTCTTTCTTTGTTTCCTAATTACACCTCTGAAACCAGCCTACTTTAACACATGCCTCAAATTATGCAATCACAAAATCACTCAGAGGTCACCTAGTCAATCCCCCGACAGCCGCCTGCTCCCTCTGCTCCACACATTCTCCCACAGAAAGGCAGCATGGAGAGAGAGCTGCAGAAACAGCTGTGGAACCATTAACTTGCTTGCTTTACCTAAGTCAGACAGATGGGACTCTTTAGCCCATTACCACTTCTCTTCTTTAGAAACAGCACCCAAGACATGGCTCAGTAGAGACAGATCACACACAACTGCTCAACTGCATCGCAGGCCTGGGTGAGGGTAGGTTGTTAAATCTCCAGCCACTTGATGGGTAAGAGTGTTGTCTGATCAGATTCAGTATGCAAAATCACATTGCAGCTCCTCAGATATGAGCTGGTTAATGGTAAATTTCCTATGAAGCCCTCAGGTAAATCACTTTTACTGATGAAGCTAGTGAGGCAAAAATGTTGTGGAATGTGATCAAGGCCACACAGGAATATCCTTATTAGAGCTGGGATTACACAGCACAGTCTTAGTTTAAATGCTCTAGCCTCTTCTGGGGTTCAGATTATTCACTCCTGTGGCCTGGGCCACGCTGACTGATGAGGTATGACACTGGCCCACAGACGTGAAACTGGGTGAAGCAGAGATTTAGATACCAGCAAGAGTCACCCAAGCCTTTCTGTCAATCCTTCAGCTGGGCAGTACTCTTCCCTCTGGAATAAGTGTTCCTTACTTTTTGTTGCAGCTTTCTTTCATCCACTTTCATCCCGTGTCTTTACTCTCCTCACATATACAAATATACACATGCTCTGCCAGAAAATCAAAGGAAACTACCACTTTTTTTAAAAAAGAGAAACAAGAAGAGCTTTCATGTTTCTCATGTTTTATGCTGTTGTAACTTCATTTGATATAGTCCCATGAGCAGACCTTCCAATAATAATGACTAAATCTACTTTTCTTTTATTTTGTAGGCTATTTAGGAGCTGTTTGGAGCTGTAACCACAGTTATCCAGACAGCTCTCACCACATACATGTGGTATTATTTACTCAACCTCCTGATTCATTAAATGTATTTTCTGCTCCTAAGAAGTTTATTATTATTCCTCTGTGGCATCTTCATATTGATTATGATTTCAAAATTCTCTGCTGGAGATCAATGAGTATCCACTAAATTAGGTGACAGTTGATGGGTATAAAATTGAAACACTGCAACTATTTGCTGTCTACAGCCATCAAAGTAATTAAGATGATTCCATCTCTCCTCACTCACTCTCTAGAGCTAGCTCTGGTTCTGTGTTGAACTGTAGACAAAGAAACAGGAGAGCAGACAATTGGTAGACAAGCTAGATAGCAATGGCAATCTCAGCATCTAAAATCTTCCAGCATATTGGCTAGCATGACAAAGAAGCTATTATTTTCTGCTATAGCTCCTCCAAAACCTGGGTCCAGTCTTCCCTTAACTCAGGAGTGTTACAATATTGCTTTCTTGATCCTCTGTCTCTGAGAATCATAGATTTTGTCAAGAAGTAGCTCTCAGGCTAAACAAAAGAGGTGGTTTGGGGCTCATAGGCGTAAAACAACACTACCACAAACAAGTTGAAATGACAGACTCCTCAATGATACAACTCATGCTCCAGCTTTCATAGCAAGGCCTGAACATGAGGCTTCTCTGCATTCAGTATTACTCACCCACAGTTAAAAACAATTGACAGATACAATTTTATGTTGCTCTTTCTCTGAATGGTCAAATTCCAAAATGAATGCCAGATCTGGATTTGGCAGTAGGGATCCATGGTTGTGCTAGTAACTTAAATACCTCTAGCCCAGATGGCCCTATAGCCTATCTGAAAAATATTCCTGGGTTCCAACTGCAGCAAGCCAGTTTCCAAGATACAGAGTCCCCTGGGAAGAACATCACACCAATATTTTGCATCAACTATTATTTTTAAGTATATGAAAATATCTAATCTCTATCTTTACACCCATAAATAGACTCTAGTCATTTATATATAAATAGATACATATATAAGGCATCCCTTCTCATTCTGCCATATGCTGTGATAAAAGATCTGAGCAGGATCTGAGCAGGATCTGCAGGTTGGATCTTGGTGGGACTAGGCTTGGGTATGGGACTCATTATTTCCAGAATTATCTATCAACCTAGAGAGCTGACACCCTGAGGGAATGATACGTGCTTCTTCTTTATTACAAAGCCTGTTCCAAAAAATATCAGAGTAGCTGGTAGCAAACAGCTTCAAGGGAATGTGACATGTAATTCTTGTCCTGCCAAGAAGATATATACATTATTAATAATAAAGATCTACTTGGCTGATAACATTTTTGATAGTTATTAGCAATGAGATAGATACCTATTCTCAGTTTTGCTAAATCCCTACGTGGATTTTGCCAAGATTAAAATAACAGGATAAGGCAACAGCATATTTCCAATAGCTAAAATTCTGAACAAAAATCACAAATTAAAATGAGTTAAGAAGGCTTTTCCAGAAAAAAAAAAGTAACTTTCAGGTTCTTGGACAGTGGATCAAAGTGACAGTTAAATGATTTCCCTATTACCTGCCATGTTCATGCAAGCAACATTCATTAGCAACAAGATTATAAATGAGGCAAAAAAACCCCAACAAACTTGTCTCCTTATAATTCTATCTTTTCTTTTCCAAACCCTATCAGTGTTCAAAACAGTAGATTTCACTGCTATTCAAAATAAGGATCTGAAATTTAGTCCTTCCCTAAATCTACAGGGGTACATTTTAGAAGAGGATGTGTACCAAACTTCGTCCCACAGATTGCCCTAATTCAGTATCATATCAAGACTATCCCAGGGAAGACCATGGCATTTCTCTAACTTTGGCCATGGGGTCATACATGCTAAGCGTATGACCTACTGAGAAAAATAGCCCAAGTTCACCTGACAATGTGCTAAGATTGGCTGGTCTTCCATTAACACAAACTACAGTATGAAGGGAGGCTGAGAGCAGCCAGATCGCTCATTCCATTGTTTGCATAGAACCTTACTCTGTCAAAAGCATTACAAATCAACAGGGACTGTGGCCTTCTAATTTTTTCTGCAGCTTTAACTGAGTCTGACACCCATTACATGCAGTAGGCCTGTGAATTGGGTTTGCATGCACACTTGCTTGTATGGGGTGTTTCTGGTCTGCACATGACTAGATGTGTCTGTGAAACAAATTTCTGGACTGATCCAGCCCATTTGTCCAGAACAAGATGAGGTATGTGTGTGCATTGTATGATGCAAGTATGTGCATCATTGCATCTAGATACATGAAGACAGGTGGCAGACTAATGGCTTTTGGGAGGTCAAACAACCTTTTGTTTTTCATGTGGTGTCACAGCAGGGCACAAATAGAACACATGTAACAGTTGAGAAAGGAAAACCAAAGCCAGTACAAATTAAATAGGGCTATATGATGTGTGGATGATTCTGCAGGAATTAAAATAGGGATTCAGAATAGAGCATAAGTTTATGTGCAGTTTATGCACATGACCTCTACCTTTGTATACTGGCAAGTCACACTCCATTAGGGTTATAGAAATCGTCATAGTACAAAAGGTATTAGAAAATACAATGTTAAAACTCTTCCTGTAGAAATAGCAACATGTCCCCTGCTGATTTTATTCCAAACCCCTAGAACTTGTCCCAAAATACCTTAGATTTACCACAAAACAGAAACACTAGGGACATCTTCCCACACAAAACAGAACAGAAACACCAGCAGAATATTTTTCTGAAGGATTTTATGCTAACTATATACTTTTTCTTCCACTGTCGTTTAGAGGCATGTGTGTGTAATGCAGTCCTGGACAATGTGATAGCAATTGTGTCTGCTTTTATTCAGAGCCTAACAGGACTTTCTGAACTGATGTTCTTAGGAAAAAACCTTCAGACGAATCATATTCCTCCACAAAATCTCCACTGGAGAGCACTGAACACTGACACGGGCCTTTCAGATAAGTTAGGTCTATCTCTTGCTGATTGGTCCTTTTACTCACCTTTTCTAAAAAACTTCCAGGTTTCAATTCAGAAGGCAAAAAGCAATTTGAAATTCTCTGCAGATGTCAAAGATTTTTGTTGTCTTTTTTCCTCCTCACAGATTCATGTTCTGGATAGAAGAAAATAGAGGGAAAAAAACCAAAAAGAAGATAAGGGGAATTTTTTTAAGGCTTTAAAAGATATGAGGGATCTAAATTAAAACCTTTGTGAAGTGAAAGGTGGCTGGAGGGAATGTACAAGAATAGCCAATTACTGCTGGCATGTTTACAGGCTTTGAAGGTTCTTCACATCTAGCCCAGTGAGAATGGTTAACAGCAGCTCTACCTCACACTAAGATTTTATGGGATTAATGAGGTCTTTATTAAACCAAATACCTGCAGGTTCTGTTACTGCCAGTGTAGTTACAAATCCTTCATACTTGTTCATACAAGGTAGAGAGTAAAATCGGAGCACCGCAAAAATGACTGGCCGCATTGCCTTTCTATTCTCCTGCTGATGACTATTTCTAAGAAGTAAAAGGGTTTATTTCTACTGACACTGCTTAAAATGAAAAGGGTTTGAGTTTTTTTTCTTTGTTTGTTTGTTTGTATTTTCTTTGTTGTTTTTTTTTAACAGCCATAGATTTCTGACCCATGTAGGAGTGAAGATTTTGTTCAAGATAAACTGACTATAACAGGAAGAATTTTCTAGTTACATTAACTGATTTACCTAAAGATGATTTTTTCTCCAGAACAAGTCCGGTGTAAACTGAAAAAAACCTTCTGCCATCTTTTCATCCCCTTTTAACTATTTGGAATCATCAGCTCACAGCCATGTGCAAATAATGGATCCAGCTACAGGATATGTCTACACATGAACTCAAGAGTCATATCGGCAAAATGTGCTGCAAACTCATACCACACTTTTAATTTTGCAAGCCAGCATGAAATACTCTTTAGCTCCACTGTTATGAAGGTGAGAAATAAATATTCAAAAACTGAGATATTCTGTTCTTCAATCATCATTAATTGTAACCTGGCTCTCTTTCTCCTACACATAACTGAAATATTTTTTTATTATAAGATTTAGAGTAGATTAGAAATCTTTAATATTATGATTGCATCCCTCACAGCAAATACGAATGTAAAAATGGATTATTTTGATACAGGTCTCTCCTCCACTTTCTAAAGACTGATTTAAAAACTCGTAAGTTTAATGAGGTTGGTAGGATATTGGGATTTTTTTAAAGGAAAGAATGTAATAAATTGACTAAAACTTCAGTCCTTTAATTAGAATTACTTTAAGTCTATTTTTTTTTAATCAACTATCTCAGTTTAGCATATTCATTTTTATGAAGGATAGAAACAAGTCAATTTTATTCACTAGGAAAATCTTATCTTTTCTGCTGTCTAGAAGTTGGGATGGTATTGAGGTGTTTCACGGGTATAAAGCCAAACACTCTTGAAATATGCTCTACAGGGAATATTAGCCCCAGGCTTTGAAACCCCAGCCAAATCAGAAAATCTATAAGGAGAAAGTCATGCAAAGATTTTGCTGCACTCCGCTCCCTCCTGTTGGGTTGTTGTTGTGTTTTCTGATTTTTTTCCCAAGAAAGACTGTAACAATATCAAAGCCTTCGTGCCTTGGAAAGAGCTGTGTTTTAAGGGAAGCTCAAATAATGAATTTATAATCCCACTTCAAAAAACTAGAGTAAAATACATAGACAAAACAGGCAACAATTCCTTTACCTCTTCCTGTTTACGCAAAAATCCATGGCAAATGAAGCAAGTTGCACAGTTTATTTGACATTCCTGCTCCTGCTCAGCCACGAAGCTGCACCATCTCAGCCACTTACAATGACCAGGCACTTCCGAAAATGGCAGTGTCATGACATTTCCATGGTGACTTTGGCCTCAGCTTTGCAAATCCCACAAGATCAGGTTACAGACTGAGGACTTAGGAAATGAATAAGAAAGCTCTAAAGGAGAAAAGCTGTGATTATATGCAAATATATTCATTAGAGAAGAGATTGAACAGAAATGCACCTTCAATATTTTTTAATGAATTTTTAAACATAAAAATGGGCTGCAGGTGTGCAATTTAATGTATTTGACCTTTTAAGGACTGGTTAGAGATGTCTGCTACTAAAAAGTTTTCTTCACTATATTTTTTCTATTTCTTTAAAACTCCAGTTGTTTTCATTTTTATTGACAATCATTCATTTCTTTTTTGCTCAAATTAGTTAATGTCCAATATACCTATCAGCTATAAGTTTTAAAGTTATAAGCAAATCCTGCCAGATACTCTGGAATAGGTGACAACCTCTGCACAGAACATACCATGGCCTGTGCCTGCTGTATATATCTATATGTATTTCTATGCATTTTTTACCTTGTAGCAGAATTTCTTTTAATAGCACAGAATATATAGTAACTGAATAACAACTACTTTCCCACTTGTCCCTCAAGGAAAATAGTTTTACGATGTAGGTGAATGCATTTTACTAAAATAATTTCACATGTCTTTCAGAAAAATCTATGTCAATATTAATTTCTAGCCTGGTTTCAATAAATATGACAAGCTTAACTTAAATATTTTAAAAATTAGGTAGAATAGAAGAAATATTCTAGTGAGATACTAAATAAGATTTAAGGTTCCAAATTTCCTGTGGGACAGGAGATGCCTGATACACATATATCTCATCCCTTCAGGGTTTGTTGGGGTTTTTTATGTTTGGGGTTTTTTCATGTATTAGGTTTAGAGACAGTTACAAACAAATGAAGTAAAGAAAATGTGATAGGTTTTGAAATCACTCAGAGAAAACTCTGACATTGAATGCTTCCCTAAAGACAATTAAGCAAACGTCACATTGTTTCAGTATTACTTCCATTTCATTATGAAACAGAGGATTTTGAGCAATAATATGCATTCCTCCCTCTGATAAATGCATAGCTAAAAGATCCTCCCAAAGAAGCAAGATCAGCGTAGAACTCTGCCTGTTATTTTGCTTTCAGCTAATACCACAACCCACGAAAAAATTCTACTCACCTTTTACTCTCCATTCATTCCTAACATATATATCAGAAATTATTGGACCAATGAGCATTTCACATGCATTTCACATCAGGAGGAAAAATGCAACTTCATGAAATGCACTTCTAAAGAACAGGACAAAACTGCCGTTTGCCATTTTGTGTTACTATCCATTAATAAAATCAAACACTGCATGCTAAAACAGAAGCATGCTTACCACAAACTGTGAAAATACCTTCCTATTCAAATGTGCTTAAAATCTCTGTGCACACTTCAGTGCTCTTTTCAACGTATTTGCAATTGAAAAAAAATCCTCTTACTTTTACAGGCTGCAGTTCCACAAAGCACTTAAGGAAATATTTTTCCAGTGATGCATTTATCCATAGAATTAAAAATATGCAAATATTTAAACCAAGTTCTATTTCTCCTGTTCCCCACTTACTGGCAGGAAAATTTCAGCCTTCTGTTGGTAATCTTACTTTTTATTAGAAGTGTGCTACACAAATATAATACTTAAACCAATACTAATAATTAGCCAGCCCACCAGTAAATTCCACTGTGGCATGCCTACCCTAAGTAAAATCTTCAACTCATTCTACTTTATCCTGAAGAATGATTAGCTGACATCTGGATCTTATGGAAAATAACCTGATTGTAGCACATTGTAGCTATGATTGTAGCTGAACATTGTCTAGGGAAACAAATCATACATAAAAGATATTGTGTGGGAAAACAAGCAAAAAACATAGAAACTATTTAAATCACTAGATCTTCAGTCCTTGGAGTTAGTATGCTCAGTGTGCCTCAGAATCAAGTGTACTTTTTCTTGAGGCTAAGAGTTAAAACAGTGATGTTTTTATAGCAGTGTCTCAAAGTGTGCAAATACATACTTCTTCATTTGGACTGGGCTGTATCTCCCAGCTTTGGAAATTAGGCCAACTATGGCACAGCATGTTATTCCACCATCCCAGAGGCAGAACAAGACTCAAACTGGGTAGACAGAAGAAGCTGTCACAACTACTCAAAATCTCAGCTATACAGAAATGGTCCCAGTAATCCATTCTAAAGATTTTTTGGAGGGTAGAGATTCCCCTTTGTCTTCACTTTCAAAATCACTAGTTTTCACCTCTGAAAAAGGAAAATGTGATTTAAGGTATTGGATAAATAATATTACAATCACACGACATTAAACACTGAACCAGCACGGGCTAAGTCTGCCATTTCACATTTGTACAAAAAGTTTTGTAGTGCATCTCTGTCCTAGCAGATGTCAGATCCTTATCATCCGACCTCCAAGGGTCAGATAAATCTGGTATCAAGTATCAGGCCAGGATAAGTGCTGTAACGTGGTCTCTCAATAATTCAGCTGAAGTGCCATAATGCAGTTATGCGTGATCCAGATCAAATTCATACTGCCAAGTTATTTGATAATACACAGATACAGCGTTAGGGAGCACTGAGCCACAGGCTTCAAACAGCTTCCAGTCTCAGGAACAATGTACACTAGCCAGATTTTACTCCATTCTTTGCAAAGTCCCCTGGGTTTTTGCTATCATTAGCTGGAATTCTACTTGGGATTCACACTTAATATTTCATGGTGTACTTAGATGTATGTCATCATAGTGGCAGTGTTGATAAATTATTTTTAAAACTTGTTCTGCCATTTCATTTTTATTTCTACTTCTGAAATTTAATGAAACCACACTGGTATGTGAATTAAAAGTAAACCGAAAATCTCCCAAAGATTTCCACCTCTCTTTTTTTCTCCATATGGAATTATTTTCCCTTATGTTGTTATCTATTTTTTACCAGCCTGCATGCAGAGAGCACACTAAGAAAGGACTCAATCCTCATTATGCTGGTTTTGCTGAGACAAACATTTGGAAAGAATGTTTTTAAAGTTCTCTTGTTCCCTATATGAAGAAGATGGGAGAAGAAAGAGCCCTTGTTTAACGGAATCCTAGAAAATCACTTAAATTTTGCACAAAAGTTTCGTGGACATTATAGGGAGTAATCATAAAAGACAAAATATTTTTCATTTAAAACTATCCAGAGCAAAACAAAATATTCTGTTTATGTTCCTCTTCCAAATTTATTTTCCACAAGTTTGGATGGGGCTTTGAACAACCTGGTCTAGTGAAAGGTGCCTCTCTCCGTGGCAGGGGGGTTGGAACAAGATGAACTTCAAGGTCCCTTCCAACACAAACCATTCTACAGTTTTATGATTTTATGAAAATTTAAAGTGCTCTGAGAATTTGGTTTTGATCCAGATAAAACAGTTTTGCAACTTTTCAAAGCCAACCACAAAGTAAAGTTGACAGGACAACTTAGCAAATATTCTATAAAAGAAAGACAAGACCCCCAGGTCCTTCTCCACAGAGCTGCTTTCCACAATATCCTTCTCCACAGAGCTGCTTTCCACAATATCCGCTGCTCTCCCTTGATCTATCCAGGTAGTTTGCTCATCATAGAAAGCGATTAGGTTGGCCAAGCATGATTTACCTTTAGTGTATCCATGCTGACTACTCCTGATCACCTTCTTGTCCTCCATGTGGACAAAGATGGCCCCTGGAATGAGGCACTCCATCACCTTTCCAGGGATTGAGGTGAGGCTGACTGTCTGGTAGTTCCCTGGATCCTCTTACTTGTCCTTTTTGGAAACCAGAGTGACATTTGCTTTTTTCCAGTCCTCAGGCACCTTTCCTGAGTGCCACCAACTTTCAAAGGTGATTGTGAGCAGGCTTGCTACGGTGTACACCAATTCTCTCAGCACTTGTGGATAAATCCTATCAGGGCCCATGGACTTGTGGACATCAAGTTTGCCTGGTTGTTCTCTAACCCAATCATCCTTGACCAAGGGAAAATCTTCCTTCCAACACTCCTCTACCGGTCTCTCAGGTCAGAGATTCCTGAAGGCTGGTCTTGTCCCAATGCAAAGGCAGCATTCAGCAATTCTGCCTTCTCTGCGTCCTCTGTTACCAGGGTGTCCCTTCCATTTGGTAACAGGCCCACATTATCCTTAGCTTTCCTTTTGTTATTCATGTTTTTGAAAAAGCCCTTCTTGTTCTTCTTGACATCCTTCATCAGATTTAATTCCAGAGGGACCTTGGCCTTCCTTGTATTTCTCATTGCATGTGCAAAACAAGAACACCAGAACACACAAACCCCCTTTTTTTTTTTTTTCAATTGTGTATCCAAAGAGTCAGTCATTTAGATCACATACAGGAATATTTTTCTGAACATTCAGCTTTGCATGATCTGCACTTGGGAATCATCTTGTAAAAACATAACAAAAATCTGGCATTTCAAACTTCTGCATCAACTAGTGTTCTGTAATGAAAGACAGATACTTCCAAGTAAATAAAAGTCAAAATCAAGTGATATTACCAGTCTTCAATTAAACTACTTAAGTATTCTGTAAGGAGCTAGTCTATTAGAAAAGATTTTTCATTCTTCTGCATTAGCCATCAATTAGACACAAGACTTTGCATATCTCAGAAACTTTAAATAAAATAAAATGGAATAGGAATATTCGATCTTCCAGTACTGATCAATAGGTCCTAATCAAGATGCCGCGGCCTAATTAATGGTTTTCAACCTGATATGAGATGGAAAGATAAGGTTATTGAAAAATGAGCACTAAATATTGTTATCTGTAATATTGATACGTCACACGTAATGCCTATGAAGCATGAATAATGAGCTAGAGGCTATATAATAAAGTCTGCCTATAGCAAGTCCTGCTTTTGTTATATTTTTTACACTGGGCGGTAAGAACTACTCATTTTATATCCAGGAAAGATCTTGAAGATAAAAGGAATGTGACAATTTATATATAAATGCTGCTAATCACAGCTCTGCTTTGTAGTTCCTCAAGTTGTTCCAGAGGCTTTTCCCTCAGTACTGATAACTCTCCAGCTATTTACAGTGCTGTCTTGAGCTGTGGTTAAAATTAGGTGGCTATTGGGGGCTAGGATGAAATTCCTTTTCATGGTTCAGAGAATAATCAGAGACAATGGAATGCCAAGTTTCATACTACTTTTTCCATATACTTCTATAAATTGAGGACCCTTTCAAAAGGCAGAAGGAAGCATTTTCAGCTACTTTCAAGTTTTTATTCAACTTTTAAATAGAACCAAATTCCTAATTTATAAAAGAAAATTAATATTTTAATATATTTATTTCTGGTTATTATAACATTTTCCTCTCTTTTCTTTCTCTCACCTTTGTTCTTCTTTTTTTGTACTAGTAAGAAATTATGTTCTTCACTTAAAGTGCAGGTTTGGGAATCAGGAATTTTGTTTTATTTTTTCCCCCAAGACTTCCTGTGCAGACACAAATAAACTTAACCTCTATGTCAGTTCTCATACCTGGTAAAAGAACTTCACCTTTATACTTACCTACTTTACAGAGAGTGTCTTCTCTCCTGCCTATGATTCTTGATTGCTGACAATTTTAATCCATTCATGTTCATAGAGTATTTGAGGATGAAAGGTGCAAGAGAAAATTAAAGTATATTATTTTGTGGTAGAATGTTTTAATTAAAACGTCATGCAATGGTTTCAAATAAACCACTCTCCTGTGATCTACGTTTAAGGCGCTTGTCTACATTTACACAGCAAGAGACAGGTTCTTCTCAAAGCTAGGTCATATGAGGATATTGACTTCAGCTGATGCTGTCAGGCCTCAGAGAGGCCTCCCTCTCCAAAAATGGAAAAGACAGCCATGGGAGTTTACCTGCTGCCTTTGTTATCTAGTCCCTACTATTGAATGACTGCGTGCCTTATTTTGGCCCCACTACAAAACCCTCAAAATGCCAAGAAAAGGAGACTAGTAAATGAAAGAGCAACAGGTGGATTGAGAACTGTTCATTCCTCTAATTCACAGGACTTTTCTAATGTAAGATACCAGGATTTTTCAGTCTCACTTGTAATCTTATTGGGGCAGGTTTTCAAATGAAGCTGAATTAAATCAAGCTCATAAGCCACTAAATCAATTTAGAAGACAACTGCTTTTTCTACCATCCATGCTAAAGTTTTTGCTGTGGCCCCATTCTAATATTACTGCCTTCATCAAATTGCCACTTTTCCTGCTGCAGGCAACAACTGCTTCATTTACTCAGCAGAACCTCAATTTCCAATAAAGGTGCAGCCTCTAAGCAGAACAAACTGTTCTAGAAAACATCCTAGGACTTAGCAAAGGTAGAGCACCTGTTACCAGTTCTGATTTATTGCCTAAGCATCTTGTTTCCCAAGGAATGCCTTCCCTAAATGCTTTACCTTTCTTCTCCCTTGTTCAGAATCCTGTCCACAGTTATGAAACAATGAAGGATTCCGGGTTGTATGTATACCCGTTCCACAGGTATGGAACAAGTTGTCTAAAGGCAAGAAAATTCATTAACACTGTATGCCTTATTCATTATGACCATCTAATTTGGAAAGTTTCTTCATGGGTAAATGGACCTGAGAAACAGATGAAAGGTTATATATTTGCTAACATATTCATGCAGGTGAGCCTCACACAAGAAGAAACCAGGGCCAACCTGCTGAGGCTGGTTTGTAGGTTACCACAGACGCATCAGATTCGAGAACAAACCTCACTGCTGACGACAGCACGTGTTTTGCATGTGGTGGAAATGCCCATCTTTTACGCAGAAGGTTTTCGAGTATAGAAAATAATTTCTTGGATTTGTAGAGGTTGTATTTGTTTCTTTTTAAATAATGCTAACTTATTCATGAGACATTTCAGATTAAACATGAAACATATAACTTCTACTTCTTCAATTCTTCTAAATTATTACTTTTTTAATATAAAAACTCAGCCTATTTCTCTAAACATCTCTCAGACTGGGGATCAGTTATACCGAGATTTTAACTGAGCAGGAATGTCATATCTATAATTTTACAGATAGTGACCTGTCTTTGCAGGAGCCTCCGTTCCTTTTACTCTGGACAAATTTCTGTACAATTTATGCTAATTCTCTCAATGGGGACATTGCAAACCACTGTTTGCCTCCCACAAATAACCAGAATTTTAATGTAAGTAAGCTTAGGTGGCTGAAGAAACAAGGAAGGGTGAGAAGAATATTGTGGGGAGTGGGAACAGCATGCTAGAAACATTGAGAATACCTGTCTCAGAACTGGAGATTTCTAGGATCAATGGCATTTTTATCTCATTCAGGGCAAAATAATGGCACTCTCTTCATTCAGCCATACTTGGGATCCAACAGCTCAACTTATTAATGAAATTCCCTCTCACAGTTAAAAGGAAAAAAAAAAAACCAAAAAATACTGAATATGAATGTGGAAGAAAGGCAATTTGATGTTTGTAATTATCGAGGCAAACTCCACAACCTGCTGAATGTATGCAAAATGGACCTTGGATGGTGTATATAAAAGTGGTATGTGCAGAGAATAACAGCAAGTATTGAGGTTTCTTTCTGGTAAAGCAAGTCATCATACAGGATCCCTACCATGAGCACCAAGGGGGCTTCACTGAAAGGTAAGACTTTTGACATTCACCTGCTGATAGTTTTTAGATTGCTTTTCATTTTGATTGAACTAGGAGGCAGCTGAAATGTAACAAATGTAGAAACTGAGGTCTTCCAGCCTCAGAACTCCAGTTTTCCAGAAAAGGCGAAACCTGAAGAAAGGAGCTTGGTTCCTTTTGTCTTCTAAGAGTACCTTTGCACTGGGCAGTGTCACACAGAAAATTGGCTTGAGGGATGTCACACCTGCATGTGAAAGTTTGGATCTGCACTGGTTTGCTACACCACTCACAAGGCTATGACTGGAAGTCATTATCCACAAGTCTAGAGGTGATGTAGTAATTTTCAAATTAATGTTTTCCTAATGGTTGTCAACTTTCCAAGCCAACAAGTCTCAGGTTTTCTTATTCATAGAGTTATTCCTCAGAGTACTTTCCTAACTGCAGCGTGCAGCATGTACCTTGCCCATGGGGGAGAAGGAAGACTTACTTCAATATTGTGTAAATCCACTTTTTTTGAATGTAGAGCTAGAAAGAAACATCACATGATATCATTAGGGATAGTTTTGCTGATTTATGAAATACACTTAATTTAGCATTTTAAATAAGTCTAGTGAACCAATATAGGTAACAGGTCAGTTTCCAGAAGTAAAAGTCTCAGAACAAGTACATTCATTTACCAAATACTCTCTTTTAATTATTTTCCATTGTTTTTCTCTGTATATTTTATTTCAATGGATAAAAAACCTAGCTCAGTTAAGTTAATATGAAAAGTTTTAAACAGATGAGGCTTTGTGGTTTAGATTATGAGAACTTCTTTATATCAGTTTCAGAAGCTCAGGGAGAAAAGACAAAAACTATCACTGATTTCTTAGAAGTAGGAAATTTAGGGTTAAACTCTAAAGAGCAAAGAAGCACAGCTGCTGGAAATCTTTTGAAGGAACTCCCAGGACAATCACAACCTTAAGAATGACCTAACCACCCTCTCACAAAAATTAATTTTAACTCCAAATGTTTGCAAAGAAGAAAAGGACCTCTGGGAGGAGGAGTACAAAAAAAAACCCAAAAAAAAAACCCCCCCAAAAAAAACAACCAACCAATCTATTTTTCAAACTTACATATCTGTGCAAATACAATTATGTATCTATAATTGCACTGTGAAGAAGTTTGATTTGGTTTTTCTTCTGTTTATCACTATGTTATAAAGTCAGACACATAGTAAGAGACTTCAGAATACACTGCACATGCAGCACAGGTTGCCTTGTCTCTTCAAACTCTGTAACAGGCTCTGCTATACCATCAGGTTGACAGAGGGGAGAAAGGATAAAAGAATTAAAGAATTACAGTGTGTCCGTCCTCCACTGCTGGTCAGCAGCCAGCACAGGGGGTACTCTGAGCCGTGTGACAGCACAACCCAAATTACCCAGCACCTGGCTCTGACAGCCGCTTCTAAATGCACCTGCAATTCAATGTGAGCCCATTTTGCTGTGTTTTAAACTGGAACAGGTTTGTTGCTGGTGGTCCTTCTGGTGTCCCACATGCTTCTGACAAAGGAAGGAGTGACCTCTTTGCCAATCTGCCCCAATGGATCTGTCAATTGCCAACTTTCCCTTGCGGAACTTTTTGACCGAGCAGTTAAACTTTCACACTACATCCACTTCCTCTCTTCGGAAATGTTCAATGAATTTGTAAGTACTCTTTTCCTGAGAGCAAGAAAATATAAAATACAAATTTAATACTTTTAATCACAAACATATGTTAGCATATAATATGTAAATAAATATGACTGCTGCACAGACAGTGATAGTCCCAATGGTGACCAAATCTGCATATAGTCTTGAATGTTTCTAAGATCCCCAGCACTTCTATTAAGAGATACCATTTTCCCATCACTCTTTATCTGTGGAACATTTGTTTTTGCTGGGTGCCAGTTCCACTCTAGAGACTCACCAGAAACTTTTGACCTTTAAAGCATAAAAGAAGTGATAAAAGCTATGGAACAACAATTAGCTAGCACAGTGTTTGAGCAGAAGCTCTTACCTTTCTGTCTCAGTAATGCCTGTCCGTGCTGATCTGCAGGATGAACGCTACGCCCAGGGCCGGGGTTTCATTGCAAAAGCTGTTAATAGCTGCCACACTGCGTCTTTAACCACTCCTGAAGATAAGGAGCAGGCTCAGCAGATTCATGTAAGTCCCATTTCTAGTGTAATTCAGTGTAAGACAGAGCAGGGGAAGGCAGGGAAGGAGGGTTATGGAACAATGAGGCAGCAGTCAGAGTGAGACGGAGATCAGCTCAATCCAAATAAAAAAGCCAGGAAGAGGAAAGCACCAAAAAGCCAAAGTTGATTTAACATTTGCTGATACTAAGTTGCAAACTATACGGCATATATAAGTACCGGTGACTTTCATCATTCCTTCCTTTTCCTGTATGGTACATTTAATCACTGCATCTTATTTCCAATTAAAATACTACCTCATGGAGCAATGCCAGGTACCATGCTCGTGCAGTGCTGAGAACACTACAACTTTTAAACATTATCTTAAAACATCTTATAAACAATTAATATATTTACAAACATAAAAACACATTGCTGTTTGTAGGCAGAGGTAAATAGTTTTCCAGTAACTCAAAACACTGGCATTACTAAAAAAGCATTGAATAGATATTCTTGCTGTTACCATTAGGCAAAAGTGGTCATATCATCATTCAAATACAAAGACTCTAGTGTGAAAATCTGCAAAATATCTGTAAAGATGAACACACTATATACATACATCATTTATAATGATTATAAACTTCAGTGACGATGAAGATAATCTTGTTCAGCCTATGCTCACAAATACAATTTGAAAATTCTCAGGAGAAAAAAATAAGCAGAGCTATATAAATGGGGCTGTTCCAGAACGAAATCTCTATCAGTTTCATGGTGGTGGTGGGATCTTCGCAATCCCACAGCATCGCCAGCTTCTCAGTGTGTCATTCAGAAATTCTACTGGGAGCAATAGAATTCACAGCCCTGGGTTGTGCATCTAGCAAAGAAGAAAAGGTTTAATACTGCCACTACCTTAAACCATAAGCTTTATGAATTCCTACTGCCCACAAGAAAGGACAATTTTTAAAACCAGAGAGCTACTGCTGGAAGCCCTTCTGTTCAAAGGGGAGGACACATGAATTATTTAGAGGCAATAAAAGCTATTTAGTGGTTTACCATAATGTGCACCTTCCAGTCAGTACTAAACCTAAATAAATAAATAAATAAATAAATAAAAATAATCGGTGGATTTTAAAATATTCATCAAAAATCAGATAAGGAGTTCTGGTTTTGCTTTCATAGAGATGAGACATAGTTATGCTTGCTAGTTCTCAACGTTGAGAGTGTTCGATTATATTTTCCACTGCAATATGGCTTGTGCAAATATTGTAGAACAACATGATGACACTTCAAAAATGCAATTGCATAGAGCTATCTAAGACTGGGCCATAGGACACATACAGTGATAGGTCCTGGAATAAGTTCCTAAATCACAGTATCTGAGAACACTGCTCTAAACACCTTCTAATGTTACCAGAATTTAGCTTTCTTCTTTTAACTGTCTTTCCTTACTATGGGTGAGCAGCATGAAGACCTACTGAATTTAATATTGGGAGTTCTGCGCTCCTGGAATGATCCCCTGATCCATCTGGCCTCTGAAGTACAAAGAATCAAAGAAGCTCCAGAAACCATTCTCTGGAAGGCTGTGGAGATTGAAGAACAAAACAAACGACTTCTAGAAGGAATGGAGAAAATCGTTGGGCGGGTAAGTATTAGGTCCTTAACACCCTTCCAGCCTATTGCTTTAAGGAAGACACATACACTGATAGGCTCTCCCTGCCTGGAATATGAAAGGAAACAGTAGATATGAAGATAAAAAAGGGAGACAAAATAGTGGAGTTTGAGAACTTTTCAGCTTTCTTCTTTCAGCTTTCTTCTTTCAGCTTTCTTTTCTTCTGCTATCTTTCAATTTCTAAAGAGACAATGTGATATATTTGTCAGAGAATAATCCATCATACTCCCAATCATGCTTCATGGGAAGCTGTAATCATCAGGTCTGTCTGTGGTCACTCTACCTTTGGGTATTTTCAGTTTGCAATCCTGATTGCATCTCCATTTTTTTCATATGCACATATATATATATATATATGTATATGTATATGCATGTGTGTTTTAGCATATTTATATGTATCTGTATACAACTAGGTATTATGCAGAGTTTTTGGAAACTGATACTGTTTAAAACAGCTCTGGGAGTCTGGACTATTGCAAAGATGTCGCATACACCAAAGTAACCCTGATAGCTTTCATTTCTCTTTTCACACCACACTGATTCCTCTGGACTCTGTGTCGGACTTGGTTCCCCCTATACTTGTAAGTTTAGACAACAAGGCTGTTGTTTCACAAAACCCATACTTGAATAGCTCTTGTTACCAGTAATTTATTGAAAGCTTTCCTGAATAAAAGCAGCTCTCACTTGTTTATTTTTAAAGGGGCCTCTGTTAGTCGCTGAATTTATCATTCTGTCAGTGAGTTAGATGTTGACAAGAGGTTCTGACTTCACTGCTCTGAGCAGCTGAACAGCGTGAAGAGTGTCACCATCACTGTATCCACCACTTTCCACTAGATCAGTCATGGTCTCTCTTTCAGTGAGCTGTCTCTTCACTCAGAAACCTTATACCATCCAGGCCATGAATACATTTATCAGTGTAATCAAATACATCACTATCACACATCCGTGTGTAAAAAGGGTGCAGGTGAGGATCCAAGATAAGAGTAAGAAGTCAGGTGCTGCTCCAGTTGCCCTGTCACCACCTTCTCATTCACATTATTTACAGAAAGAGATAAGACTGGCACATTCATTAGTGTCAAACCACAATTTTGAGTCATAGTGGGTCTGGGTTTTTTGCCTTTTGCTTAAACGGAGTTATAGCAGCTCCACAGATACTCTCCTGTGTGTCTTTACAAAGTACAACTTGTATGAAGTAAGGATGGTGCACAAGCACCAATAGGCACAGACTTCCTTCCTGCTATGAAAGGTAGATTTATGTGATATGAGAAAATTAACGATTGTCTTCAAACAAGGAGACTTAAACCAATCTTCACCACAAATACTAGCTCATTACATGAGTTCCTACATGTAGCTTGCTAACATTAGAGGTCATTGTATCACTCGGCATTTTTTTTTAACGGAATCTGGAGCCCAGTACTTCTGACTATGTATTATTGAGGGATTTGTCTGATAAGGGCTGAGACAAATCTGTTGGTTGCAGACAAATAACCTCTAGGAACAAGCGTTAACAAAGTTTTGAAGGTGGAGGGAGTCAGAGAGATGTCCCTGATGAGTCTATGCATGAAGGAAGGTTTGATTCCTCTGCAAAGCCAAGTTTCCCTGAATATTGGTTAACACACTAGTTCTCTTGAAACACTACTGAGACAGCTATGCTTTTTACATGCTTTAGGGAAATAAACTGAAAAATCTGACAAATTCATTCAAATTCAGAATGAAGATGTAGAACATTGTATGGAATAGTGTGAGCAACAACAGGAAGAACATTAGAAGCCATACACTAGTAACTAGCATTCTTCAAGGACAGTATTTTAAATGCCACCTTCTACATCCAGTCAGGTTCACTATCATTTACTATTAGTACCACTTTGTGTATTTAGGTTCATTCTGGGGAGGTCGGAAATGACATTTACACTCCGTGGGACGGACTTCCATCCCTGCAGCTTGCTGATGAGGACTCCAGACTCTTTGCCTTTTACAACCTGCTGCACTGCCTCCGCCGAGATTCCCACAAAATCGACAACTATCTCAAGGTTCTGAAGTGCCGCCTAATCCACGATAACAATTGTTGAGTACTCCTGGGCCTAATCACGTACTGAAATCATTCATCATGTGTTCTTGATGCTTTGCCACTTTATGAAAAGTCACATTGTGCAGTATCCATATCATCAGTAACTTTCAGGCGTGTTTGTATGAATTCTGGCTGCAACTATTAGCACCACAGGTGTCGGTGCTTTAAAATATTAACAGCTACTTGTATGACAAGAATATACTTTCCTGTCTAATCTCCTCCCCTAGTAGTATTTCAGTGATAACCAGGTCATGCAGATACAAATAAAAATGATCTTAAATCCAAAAGCACATAACACTGAGTGGTATCAGTGAATAAAAAATAGATGGTATGGTTTATACCTTTAACAGCAGATTATCTTTTGGGATCTCAATCTCCAGTTACTGATAACAGGATATCTTACTTGCATTTTTGAGAGGGTGCATTCACACCTTCTAGAAAAAAAGAGGAAACAAAAAGGAGGGACATAAGAAAGCAGATTAATCACCTATTACACTAAACTACCCTAAAGTGAAAGTATGGTCTGAAATCCAATCTGCTTAGATCAATTATTTCACTCTGTACGAAAAACTGTCAGAGTAGGGGAGAGAAAGGTTAAGAAATCCATCCTGGCTAACATAGCCATTGATTCTGCATGCAATTCATGGAGAAAGAAGACACATCCAGAATTTTAAGGACAGAGGTACAGATACATCTATGTCTCTACTGACTATTTAGAGAAAAGGCATTCCCAATGGAAAATTCATTATATTTGAGGTAGCTATTTGAGGGCAAAGGAACCAGCTGGTTTCAGTAGGTCTCAAAAGGAAATGATGGGCATTCATATCATATCAATCATATCATATCATATCATATCATATCATATCATATCATGTCATATCTTCATCTACCTTTCACATTCCTCCCAAACAATGTGGTGGTTGCAGTTACTTGGAGAACTTTGAAGCCATAAAAGGGCACCAGCTCAGCTGAAGTGTCTTTTGTCCTAAACCGAAAGTGTCTCCATTTACTTTGAGTTGAGTCACAAAGTTTTTAGGGCACTCATTTCAAAACAGTATGGTTACACACTGAAAATTTGGAAAGACCAGAACAACTGACTACTTTTGGAAGAATCTGGCTTACAGTCACGCAGCAAGTAAGAAGCCAAACTGCAATGAAAGCCATTGACCATACCTATTATTGCCTTTGTAAGCAATAAATAAACTCAACCTTGGCTTCATCACACAGTTTTAGCAAACAGAAGCTTAGTTTCCAATCAGCTCTTCACGGAGCTGGCTTCCCACTAGACAAGCATGCTGCATTGCTCCAGGTTGGAGCCAGCTCAGAGGAAGAGTGAAACAGCAGAGATGGGTTTGAGAGCTTAAGCCTTTCATTACCATAACAGAATAAGCACAGCCATAATAGGTATTTATGTAAGAGATTAGATAATACCAACTGCCAGAAAGGTCTCCATCTCTATGAGAACACAATGATACTTGCATTTCTAATTGTGTATATATATAATGGCCTTTTAATCTCTTCATGTTTTCAATTATTGATTGCCTAAGGCTTTATCTGGATAAGTATACACTAAGCCCAATTTTAATCTATAAAAAAATCACCTTTACAGTAAGCAAATTCCTTGTAGGACAGTCACAATTGACATATTTCATAAGCTCTGAAATAGCACAAAACCTGGGGCATATGCAACAGCAGTTTAACAACACACAGCTGTACAGCACAGTCAAAGAAGAAAATGGGTAAAATTTGCCAGGCAAAATGCAAGTGTCCCGACTAGAATTTAAAATGGTTATAATATTCTACTTTTTGTTATAATGCCAATGGAGGAAAAAAAAGCATTTTAAAGGAAAGGAAAAAAAGGAAAAGAAAAAATGTCCTTTGTAATTATCATAAGTGCTTAGAATTACAGTGTGAGTTCTTATTGAAAAGAAAACATGAATAATGGGACTAGTCTGTATTGAGCTGGAAAAACGATTATGTCTCACTGAGCAAACTCCTACCTCAGAATCGCTTTAGAATTCAAAAGCAACTTGATTAATAGGGCAGACATTCATAATTTTACACTTACATGACTAGATCTAAAACAATTACTTTCATTAACTGCTTAAAAATTACAGTGCTAAAACAATTGTTTAAAACTTGCATGCACTGGCTTTATTACAGCCTATTTTAGCACAATTATGAGTTTTTTAATTTCATAAGGAAAGATACAAGAGAATGACAAAAAAAGAATCTAAACAACTGAAAAGCTATCTGTTTTGCAGCTGCTTAGCTAAAGCAGTATTAAAAAGTGATCTGGTTAATATTCTGAGTCATCACAGCTGTCACAGACACAGAGATACACAGAAGCCCATGAACACATGCAGAGCTACACCTTCAGTGTGAGGTGCCCCGCCATGGACAAACCCTTCAGACTCTGCATGTTCAAGCCACAATGTAGGTCAATCGGAAATTCTATTTCTTAGAGTTGCTAGTAGGAACAATAAGTACTTATCTTACTAGTAGATAGACATTAGGAAGGATGTCTTTACTGTGAGGGTGGTGAGGCACTGGTGCAGGTTGCTCAGAGGTGTTGTGAATGCCCCATCCCTGGCAATGTTCAAGGCCAGGCTGGGCTCTGAGCAGCCTGATCTAGCAAAAAGTATCCCTGACCACAAGGGAATCAGCTCTTTATCTAAAGATGATCCCCAAGGCCCATTCCAAACCAACTCTATGATTCTAACATTTTGTTAATTAGTGCATGTTTGTAAATCCTTGTCTTTTGTCCAACAAGAAATTACATAGCCAAACTCTTATTTCATATAAAATTGAACTTAAGACAAGGATGTTCTTTCTAAGTAAAAGAAGATGATATCAATAAGCATTTTTTTCTGAGTGTATTAACTTATGTCTGCTTCACAAAATGGCTAGTTTTCTAATTATTTATTCAATGTCCAGATAGGCTATATTTAAAAACCTGTTCATGTCTTCTGTTCATTTAAGATTGCATAGTAACAGGAATGGAAAGGAAAGGTCCACTTAGCTGAAATATAGGCTCCTTAGCTAAAATATTGGTTCTGTTCCCTTTTAAAATTATATTCAAGCTTCCATAGATGGCTCTAAATTTAAGATAACACTTTATGACATGAAATCTAAATGGTACAAAGTTTAAGCCAACTCATCAGTGAGAGCATTTATCACTGAACAACAGAGCAGCAGAGATACACAAAATAGAAATCTGACTTGTTATTCAAGACTTGTTTCTAGACTCCAGGATGATAGGTAACCACTGGAGCAAACAGAAATAATTTTGAGGATGATTTTAAAGACAATAAGGGAAGATTTTATTGACAGTATATGTCATTTGGAATCAGCTGCTTAACTAATAATGTGATAATCTTTCTATCATCCTTTTTATTCCTCTTTTTCATTTGAGATCCTACAAAAAGCCTCCAGTGTTTTAACTATAACTTGGCAATTCATCTGTACAATAGAGTTGACCTTTACAATATTATTTCAAAGACAATCCACAATTCTAATAAAAAGGGATACACAGTGTAGACACCACACATATCTTCTAAATTTAATTTCTGAACAACAGAAATGCTCTGAGGGCTACATTTTAAACAGAGTCTGCTTATAATAAATGAAATGCATACAGGCAACAAATTATGTCAGAAATGTAAACTCAGTACTCATGTATATGTCCATACACTAAAGAAACCTAGTAGTACAATCATGCGTGGGAATAGCATCACAGGCATACACATTCCCGCTGAAACTACTGGGTTTGCTGATCTGTAAAGCTATTAACATATATGACTATTTCTGTCTCAAGCCCTTAATGACTTGTGCCTGTAAATTACCTTGCTACATCTTGAAGATGGATGTTGAGCCTCAGTGTTCAATTCAATTGAAATTTAAGATGGACTACACACTGGTTTATATTAAGTGCTAAAAAAGGTTTAAAAACAACAGTTTTAAAACATAATGATACCTTTTTGAAGTTCTTCATGTTCATATCCATCTTAAGGAAGGAAGCTAAATTCAATATCAGTCTCAGAAAACAGTAAGAGTGTCAGCCATGGTTTTCCAACTTTTTTCCCCAAAGAACTCAATGACTACCAGATAGCATTTTAACAGTATCTATTATTATTGGGATTTTAGGGCTGTATTGAGATATATCCCTCCATAATTAAGTATTTTTTTAAATTACGTTTTTTCATAGTGATTTTTCATTTCCGTTCCTCTATTCAACTATGGGGAGTAAATGAAAACAGACAAGCAATGGTGCCTAATGTCCTCTGAATTACATCTTTTTTTTCCATACAGTGAAAGCAGTACAAACTGTCCTTATTTTTGGTGAAAAAAAGTAAGAATTCAGAGACTTCTCCCATTTGACTTTTGGAACATACAAAAAATGCAAGGCCATTTTGAAGGATACAGAGCCCACCTTCCAATTTACAATTTTGATGTGCACTGAGGAAGGTAAAAAGATGTGTTGCTTACACTGTCACTAATTCTTTTTTATGCCCTTTTAGTCACCCACAAATCCCATGCTTTTAGTCACCCACAAATCCCATGCTAACATTCTTGGGTTTGGGAAGACACGTCTTGGACAGAACGCTTTACTGCAAATTCCTATATTTTCAATATTCTCAATATTTTCATTTTTTAAAAAACGGTAACATAGACAGTTGACAAAATTTGTTAAAGAACACTTTTACAACAAATGCTTCGCTAAATTTCATCAAGTCAGCTACCAGAAAGTGCTTTGCCAAACATAAAAATGAACAGTATTTACTGACAATATTTAATAATAGTAGTCCCTCAAAAACAGAATTTTCTTATCAAACTACACTACACTAATTATGGGAACAGTTTTCCCTTTTTAATAAATGATAGGGTTCATTACACTGAAGAGTTCAGATCACTTACTAATTCACAAGTGACACTGTGAGTCATCAAAAATGCTGAGCACTCACTCTAGCATATCAAAGAAGCTGTAAAGCTCATACCATTTGTACCATATACCACACGTTGCAAAGGATTTTGCAAATACTGAATAGATAACATGCATGTGCACTCAGTGAATAGAAATTGATTCATGCACTAAATGTCTAACTCTAAAAATATTCCCATTCACTAATGGAATATTTTTCTCTGTCAAGATGACTACCTCCCTCCGGCTTTCAGTGTCAAATAAGAATACTATATATTTAACAGTATTATCAGAATTACTAGACACTCATCAACCAAGTCACCGTTACTGAACACTAAGACAGAAGAAAAAAGGAGCCCTTCCCAACAAGGTCCTGCTCCATTTATTTAGAATTCAAACAAGTAGGAAAGTGTGGTACATAACATAATCTTGTCTCTCTGCCGTTGTTTTCACTCTTTTGCTAAGGTAGAAATAGCTCCTGAAATATATATAGATATTATTGTGCTTACCTTTATTGACTTCATGTTTGAAAGCATTGTGCATGGTTTGCAGGATTAGGCCAATAATCACACATGACAATAGGCTCTTTCTTTAGCCAGATGATTGAAATAACAATAATCTTCCCCAGGACCCAGTCTTGGGAGATTTCCAGCCTGATTTCACGGATAAAAATAGTTCATATAGCGCAAAAAACTTTCCAAGCTTTTGATGATTATCCAAGCCTAACTAAAGCCTCAGAATCTTTTGGGTGTTTCAACATCCTGGATCTACAGCACATGCACTATAACTTAATATGACAAGAGGTACTTGAATTGATTGGATTTGCATGGTATCTTCATGAGGCCCATGCAATAGAGACCACGGATCCTCGTGTCAATGCTAATGTAATAAGCAGCTCAGCATTTCTTTAAAGTATTTTTTGTGTTATTTGCAAGGAATTTGTTCTCTGTGCCCCTGTCGCATCAAAGTGAGAAAATATAAAGGATTCTGTTCTTTATCATCTCGTACTAGAAAATACTTCATGGTATTAGAAAATACTCTCATGGTCTCTCAAGGGCCACGAGATGGAAGAAAGTGCAATGCACAGACTGAGTTTATTGAGATACTAGCTTTTGATGTATGGCACCATGAAAAATGTAAAGCAAAAGCATCAGAAATGGTTTTCAAGAAGGTTAGGATACCCATTTATTTTTATTTTCACTTGAGATTCCATCTAAGTGAAAGTAATGTTTAGAATTGATGAATATAAGACAAAGATAGTAATACAAAAACATGTGTTGAAGCTTTTAATATAGCATTAGATAGTAGCACTGCTTCACAAGATGTTTTTGGTCTGCTAGAAAACCCTCCTGGTGCATGTCATAACTCAGGGGAAAAGAAAGCTACGCTACTGCTGTGAGGGAGAAAAGGTACCTATGCAATTATTTATACTGTGCACATCACCTTAATATCAAGCCATGCCATAACTGGTATAGCCTTTATACCAAATGGATTATGAATCCTGTCTTGGTCTAAATTAAGGGAAATATAGGGCATAAATCTAACTAGGGGCAAAGAGCAGAGCAAAGCTGTAGAATGGTAGTGCTACAGTCCTGAACATGTACTACAGGTTTTAGAGAAGTGGTCAAGAAACATCTCCAAAGCATGCACTGAATCATAGAATCGCTAAATTGTCTGGGTTGGAAGGGACCTCAAAGATCACCTTGTCAAACCCCCCTACGATGGACTGGGACATTCTAAAGATCAGGTTGCTCAATGCCCCATTCAACCTGACCTTGAACACTTGTGAAAATGGAGCATCTACAGCTTCTCTGAGGAACATTTCAGCATCTCACCACCCAATTTTTAAAAAAATTTCTGTTTTTATCCTATCTAAATCTACCCTCTTTCAGTCTAAAACTGTTGTCACTACAGGACAGGACACCCCATTTATATATTGAAAGGCGACAATACCTTCTCCCTGGAACCTTCTGTTCTTCAGGCTAAACAGCCCCAACTTTCACAGCTTTTCTTCATAGGAGAGGTGTTCCAGCCATCCGATCATTTTTGTGACCCTCTTTTGGATCTGCTGTAACAGCACTTGTACTGGGCACCCAAAAACTGGACACAACCATCCAGGTGGCATATGGAGCAGAGTAGAGGGGACAGAATCACCTCTCTCAACCTGATGGCCAAACTTCCTTTGATGCAGAGTGTGATTGACTTTCTGGGTTAAAAGTGCACGTTGCCAGCTCATATTCATTTTTTTTAACCACCAGTATCCCCAAATCCTTCTATACAGGGCCGTCCTAAATCCATTCTTCCCCCAGGCTGGATTGATGCTGGGGATTGCCATGACCCAGGAGCAGGACTTTGCACTTGGGCTTGTTGAACATCCTGAGGTTTGCATAGGTACACTCCTCAAGCCTATCAAGGTCCCTCTGGATGGCATTCCTTCCCTCCAGCAAATCAAAAGATGAAAAATGGTTTTTAATGCCTCAGAGATGAAAGATAGTTTTGTTTGAGTTCTAACCTTAAAAACAATCAGCAATACTTCTATTATATATACTTAATTGCAGCTGGGCAAACCGAATTTAAATTTACTCTCCAACAAAATAGATTTATATAGTGGAAGGAGGTGGCAATTCTAAGGTTATTTTGAAAGCAGAAACTTATTTTATACTAATCCATATGCATAATCCATAAACTGATCCTTTTCTTTGTTGTTGCTGTTTTTTGTTAAATGCAAAGTATATCACATTTCCACTGTACATATTGAAGGCATAAGGAAAATGTGACACATATGCACCTCTTTCCTAGAGCTAGTTTCAAGCAGGTAGATAGTCCCAAAAAGATCACAAAGTTAAGAAAATCTTAAGAAATGGGTTTTTTTATGTTTACCATCTCCATTAAAAAAACAAACAAACCAAAATGCAATTCTTTACATGCAATGAACATGTAGTAGGAAAGTTGACTTTTAGCAAAGAAAAGTCCTTTGATTTGGTTTCAACTTTTACTTCCTCACAAATACAGAGATATTCTTAATCAAGCCAATCAAATGATGTTTCAGGATTTCTTCCCATGTATGGATTGAAATCCATTCTGGATTTACATTTTTCAGCAAGAAAATGAAAATTTTCAGTGAAATTACAATTTTAGTAGATAAGAAGTATGTAATTTCACCATACTTTCTCTCATGAGAAAATTTCCATCAAAACACCATTTTAACAACAGTTCAAGGAATATTTCTCAGTGGGAAAAGAGATTGAGAAAACATTAAGTATGACCACAGGCTACACAAAAGCTATTGAGAAATGCAATATTGTACAAAGTATATCAATGCACAGTTCAAGATGAAAACATAAATAGCAACTGAACAAGAAGCGTGATGAACATGAGAGGGTTCATTGTCATAATTTTTGAAAAACAAACCTTTTTATGGAGTCCAGAAGTAGCTGTAGTTCAGCTAAGTAATAGAGACACTCAAGTAACATCCAACAAACCTAACAGATCCAGTAACACTGTGGATAAAAAAGAGAGACTGTCCCAAACCTTATCCCTTTGATAGCATCTACAAAGCAGAAATATGCAAGGATTCCATCAAAGAAAACTGGATTTTATTTTTCTCTCTAGATAAGCTCTTTTTCTTTAGAAATTAGCAGATATTTCCCTATGTGCATTTAGTTATATGGGATTGCAAGTTATTAAGATTTCTCCAGCAAGTCCCTTCAGATGGGTTATTTCTTTCAAGGGAAACTCAATTTCAATCACAAACTGAACACACCATTTCCACCCCACTGGATATTTTTAAAGAGCTTCCCTTTTTATCATCATCAAACCTATGGACTTCGAAATCTTGATGGAATCAAACTCAAACTCTGAAATGCTGCTTTAAGCAGCCATTGCAAGGCACTGAAAAATGGAAACAATGAACGATTAAGCCCGTTTTACTACATCTCCAGGGCCTGAAGAAAAGGCATCTCCGCAGCTCTGTGCCAGCACCAGGCATTTTTCACTGAAGTGCACAAGGCTCAGCACTGTCCATCAGGGCACACAGCGCCCAGTCTTTGCAGGGTTCATCATCGCTACGATACACCACAGGCACCCGTGGCACCCCTGCTTCCAGGACCGTGGCTGTGTGGGCCTAGGCAAGCCAACAGCAGGGAGGTGGCCAAGGCAGGATGCCTGGGATGAAGGGGAGTCAGTCATTCACCCTGACAGCCATAGGTACAGAGGTGCTGGTGGCCAAGGCATCCCACTCCCTGCAAGGGTTGTTTGGAAGCTCAGGCCCCGGGGGTATGTGGTGCAGGCTGAGGGGTGTTGGGAGTTGGAGCAGGGGGAAGGATTTTCCATCAGGCTACAGGGATCCATGCACACATATACATTATTGTAAATAAGGGGGGTGGGGAGCAACCCCAGTGCCACACGGCTGTCTATTTCAGAACATTCAGCAGGTTTTTTGTGGGGTTTGGTGTGGCTTTTCTTTTCACAAAACTGACAAAATCTGGCAACAATGCACCGTGTAAAAAAGTGACATTTTGACTCTAAGGAAGGAATTATTTGCAATTTGTTTTGAGCAGAAGCTTAGCTCGTGTCAGATGTGAACCTCCAGACAATCATTAGTTTAAACTGCCTGCTATGTGTTTAAAAATTTCAGTCAATTTAGAGCTGATCTGAATTGCAAATGGATGGTAATAAGCCATTAGGGAATAACATATCTCTCTCTCACACTTGCAACCCTCTGCTTTAAGGGGCCTCTACTGCACTCGAATATGAAAATGGCACTTTAGTCATGCGTGTTGACAACAAACATGGAAGTGTAATGTCCAGCCTTGCAGAGCGGCACTCAGGAGGAGAAGACCGGGAGTGGCCACAGGAGCGAAGGCACAGATGCAGCCCCTCCACTGAACAAGAGGCAGCAGTCAGTTTTCCACAGAATAGAGAGTGTGGCTTGCTGATGGCACAGTAAAACACAGGCATGGCATACAACTAGCACTTGGCGATTCAGATTTCTGGGGATCTGAGGCATTTCTCATCCTCTGTGAAGCCATTTTTTGTGAATGAGTGTAGGCCTCACATCACCTAAGATTTTCCAAACAAAGTTACCTGCATTTCCTCAAAATTGGCTGCCTAACAATCTCCTGTGTTCAATGAGTGAAAAAATACATTGTTTTAATTCTTGAGCTTTCAGCTTAAGATAGGGCTCTGCAATACACCAATCCATTGACTAAGAAACCTGCACAACTAAACCAGAGTAAATATCATACATGACAGCATTTAATAAATTAAACCTAAGTAATTAAATAAATTAGTATACTATTCAAATTATATTTTCATACTGAAGAATATTTTAAATCACCTACTGATGTTTTATAGTTGTTCATAGGTGGAAAGACTTTCTTTCACAGCCCTATAGCCACTCTTGTGTAGCTGTCACTTTTTTTTTTTTTATACTGCCTCACAAAATCATATATGAACCTCATCTATTTCATGGTTTCTTGAGTCTGCAGCTGAGGCTGACTCCATGTCCCACCATATCAGCTGATAAGCAACCTACTCTCTACATTCAAGCAGATTCCCATGCAGCAATAATGAAGGGAGAAATGCAGATTTGATCTGCATCTGTAAAAGTTGAATGCTGGTACTTTAGTATCAACCAGACCAGTAGATGTTCCCACACCACTGGATATTTTTGCAACTCTAGAGATGAACAGTTTCCTAATGGAATTCTGAGACTCCATTTGCCCCCTGAAGCTACACGTCTATATACAGGTCCTGGAGATCTTGTTTCTAGAGAACCTCTTTGTTGAGAGGGGACTAACCGGAGTCACACACAGCAGGCCACAGAGACTCTGCAGGGTCTCACCTCACAGGAGGTCCAGGACACAAACTCCATGGCATTAGCACACTTGCCGGACTGGATTTCTGCAGACCATGCCTCCATTCTCAGGAGAGCATTAAAGTGGGTATTCCATTGATTCCTTTACAGCACATCCACTCAATCCCCTCTGCTTTTCAGAGATAACACCTTTAAATTGATGGCTGCAGGTGAATGTGGCTATTACACCATATCACAGCTTTCCTAGAAGGTTCGTGTCAGCTCTCTCCAGCTGGCAATATGCTGGAAAGGGAATTGCTTGCACAGTACCTTTACGGAACTGCCATGCAGCGGAAAGTAAATGGCCATGAACAAATAGGTCAATGTTGGACTGCTGAGCCAGAGGCTTTACATAAGTAGGAGGAATCTAAGCACGGGAAATGCAATTCAGGTAAAACTGTAGGTGCAGATGAAGAGTACAGAAGCTTGATTAACCAGCTTCCCACACAGGACTGAAAAAAGCCTCTCTGTCTGAGCCTCTCTGACTCAAACTGTACCTGCTAGAACACATCTGAACACAACCATAATATGGCCTAATTCTACTGACAGAGTCTTCCAAAACTTGGTGTGTATCTATATTTATACATGTACAGATATACACATGTATAACTTATTGAAAGAAGTTATATTCCACGAATATTATAAATGAAGTGTCAAAAAATTCTAATATTCAAAATTTCATGTTAGAAGTCTGGAACAATATGAAGACGTTTCCAACAGTGAAAACCTGAGGTTTGGGGTTGAATCACTTTTTCAAGGACAGGTACACCTAAAAATACTTGAGAATGCAAACTTTGAAGACAATTCTGCACCAGCAAAAGACTTCCAAAGTCTTTGTTTTCTGGGAACACAGCGGACTATTCATGTCCCTGAAAGCCACATGAAGTAAATTAATCCTTTCTAATTATCTTTGAAAGCTATATTTGGGATAACAATTCCCTACTTTCATATGTACACATGTGGAGCTTCCCTTCATTTTAGTGAGATAAACGACGTTTCCAATTTGGATCTCTGAAAAGGTCTGACATTCAGTATTTATTATTACAGCAAAGATTAAGAACAGTCCTACTGAACTCTAATATTTAAAGACTTAATCCTTTCAGAAGTGATATTATGGCACAGGACAATTAATATATTCCCAGAAGTATATCTTCCAAGCAAAAAATTTCCTGTGATAAATACAGAATTAAAGATGATATTATATGTTAATTCAGATGGAAATGGAGTAGTTAAATGCTTCCAAATCTAAATTCTAGCTCATTACAATTTTCCCAGCATTTGCAATGTAATAAAAAAAATTATAAAAATCTAGTTTTTCTATTATATTGGGTTTAAGCAAGACAGCACACAGAATAAAATAGTCAGAATCTAGCAAAATATTTTAAGTCAAAAAAATTATAAAATCCTTTGCTTTAGTGACTTTTAGCAGTTCTGTATTTTAATGTCCTTAGATGTATTCAATAGTATTCAATAGTATTCAATATTCACTCCATCAATTACTCTGGCAAAGTGTCTACCTGCCAAAGTGCATGCCCTAAACTTATTTTAGCTTCCACACACAAATAGTTTAATTGTCATAAATGGGTCCTTGTATGTACAAGTTACCCCTCCAACAAGTTACCCCCTCCAACATACCCCTGCATAATCTGGTAGTTCAAAGATGTGTAAGGAAATTGTCGAGATTCAGTATTTGCCTCATTTACATTTGAAAACTGCATTCCTGTATTGAGGGTTCTTATCCTTATTTGACATGTAATACAGGCCAAAGATCTGCAGTTGTATTTACTGAAAGTAAACCAACACAAACAGTGAAAGATATGAGCAACTAGGGAGATGTGATTTCTTGGACTTTTAAACGTGTGTGCGATAGTCATATGCTTTTTGTGTCAGATATTTGGCTATCTAAATGTTGCTTTTCACATGACATAGTCCTGAGAGCATGTAGTAAAAATTAACCTATATCAGTTATGAAAAAATAGTCATGTGAATGGAATCTGAAAGACAAACAATCGTCTCTCAGCTGCAACTGAACATAATCTAAGCACAGAGTAATATTTTGGTTTGGTTAAAAGAAGAATGCTACAGGAATCAAAGGCTCAGACCTGGATTCCTTCCTTGTGTGAATACTCCTGTTGACCCCAGTGGGATGGCTAATGTAATATGGCATAAACAATTGATGTCATATTTTAATTCCCAAAGAATGCCAATACAAGTGCATGATATTCATGTGTATAAAAAATACGGAGAACATTATTGGCACTGGTAGTGACCTGACTTAAAGACCTAAGGCTGGAAAGTTTTGTTCTTTGCATCCCAAATTGCCCTGTACCAGCTAACTGTATCACAGGTTTCAGCAGCAGAGACCAGGCCACAGACTGCTAAGTAAAAATTGGCGTAAAATAGAGTAGATGACTCATGGGAAGAAAGCACTTTGCCAGTGCAGAACAGAGTGAAGTGGGGATCAGAAATCTTCCCTCAGAATATTTATTATTCTGTCTCTCAGTGGACTCTACAGATAACCCAGATATTGTGTGGCTCCCCTGAAGGTTCATAGCAAAGTTACAAAGAAATCTGATGTATGTGGATCCTAGGACTGGATGCATGACTTATACGAGGTTCTGCACTGCGATTGTCCTCCGTCTTGATACCCATCAGACATTAGCATGGGATTCAACTTGTGCCACTCTGTTGGGCTGGTGGCAGCGATATTAACTTGTCACAGAAGAGCAGTCTATAAAGGAATTGTACAACCATAGTGCAAAGATAACCATTCTGTCACATAAAAGCAAGCAAAGACAAAAACAAGTTTAGGTGATGCGCAAATCAAGCCTTCAAAAACACAGTAATTTTGTGTCAGTCACTGCAGATTTCTTTTGTATTAAAAAGAAATATATCTTGTACATTAAAATACATTTTAATCAAGAAACTCCGGGTTCAAATTGTGAAAATTCAGTTCTTGACTCTAAATCTGTCTGTACAATTGCTAATAGATACTGAAGAGGTTTCCTAAGCAGTAGTTCAAATGGCAAACACACCTCTTCTGGAAATGTATTTGTGTGAAAATACCGATATGCACTCATTTCAGTTGAAGGGTTTAATGGCCTTTTCCAAACAGAGGACACCTAAAGAAAAGCACCATGCCCTGAGATTTATTCAAATTCTTCCAGAGAGAAGCAATTCTTACCACAGTAGACCCAGAGGGAAAACAGAGAAAATTTGGAGGCAAAGTTCCATCTCTTACAGTGTTACTAATTTTGGAGTACGCAAAACTGCAGTCCATCGAAGCCACTTCATGGTCCTGTTGCTGAGTCCATGCTACACCTGCTGCAGTACATAGAATCTGCTCCCATAAAGTTGGAGCTGAAAGTGGTACAGCCTGCAAAATGTTATCTATAAATACAGACTTGCACAAATGGAAGAAATCAAGGCAGCTGCTTCCTACAACCATTCGAATGCAGGAAGGGGCAAATCTGCATAAAGAGTGCCTCCTCTATGTGTATCTACAGAATTCAGTCCTGGCCTTCACTTCCCATCTTCCAAACATGGGTTTTATTCAAAGAATGAGACATGACAGAATGCATGTGGATAGGAGACAACATGTGCCTGGAGGCTAGTGACAGAGGGAGATGAAGGTAACAACCTCATGTGAAGGTGAAGACAAAGATGCACAGTGTAGTTCATCTCATGCAGACACAAGCTGAGAAGTCCTGTTTCTGTGAACACAAAAAATCCTGGACAACCTGACCATTCCCTTAAAGAAAAACAGCCCTTTCCCTGATGAATCTGTATTAAATGTTCTATCCTCATTGATACAAAGTAGAACATATAGCAAGAACTGAACAAAAAGAAACACAAAAGAACTGCTTTTAAAGCCTAGTGGATTATGCTATGGTAATGAACAGAAAGGAATGACTAAGATACTGAATCACAATGTTATCTAATGACTTCTCAGAGATAGAATGTGGTGTGAAGCAATAACTTTTTGCTGGGTGTCACTGTGGGCACTGCTGTCCTCTCTGCTTCATTCACTTCCATGCACTGATGTGTGGGTAGGACTTACTGATGTTTACTTTTTATTATTATTTTTTATTTGTATAGGTATTTCATTATTCAGCTGACATTTATTTTCATTCTAGTTCATTAATGCACAATATTAAACTGTCTTATTATTGCTGTTTGTAGGTTCAAACCTCCAAACTCTCCATTGCATACAGTTTTTCCCTCAAAGCTATGGCATGGTTTAAGAAAGTTGGGACTGGACATGCAAACAAGAGTTTATGTAAGACCAAGACTCCTGCCTTAAATATATAGATATAGATATAGATATAGATATAGATATATATGAAGGTATAAATATATTTTTTCTTACAAAAATATAGAAGGTATTGTCCCAGTACAAAGGTATTTCACACTGAAATTTTTCACACTGAGGTTTTTACCCTCTGCCGAGCAACAGAAAAATCAGTCCCAACATGTCAGTATTTATAGTAAAACCTTTTTTTTTATGTACTCTCATCATGCTGTTGTTTAAAAAAATTTTAATGAAAATGAAACAAAACAATCACTACTAATGTTCTACACAGCTACTTTGCAGTTGTTCTTTCTGCTTCATAGTGACTTGGTCAAATTTATCTGTTTCATTCTCAATGAATTTTTATATATGAAAGAGGACTTTTCAGAGACTGACACCTCTCTACCATTCCTTTCTCTCCCTTTCTAAAACTGCAACCTGCAAGAAACAAATGTAAATTCTCCCATAGTTTAAGAGAAGAACCGTGCCATAGCTTAAGAGAAGAATTGTGCTTTGTTTCTAATACTGAAAGTTGGTGGGAGCTGGGAGTGGTAGGGTTTGGGTTCTTTGCTTGTGGGTTTGGTTTGGGTTTTAAAAAATATTTTAGCAGAACACAGACTTTTTCAAATGGTGAAAATCCATTTCCCTACGTCTTTAGGGTCCTACAGCACACCACAGTGATTAGAAACCGGTCATTTTAAAGCTGGGCTGTGTCTGACAAATAGAATATATCTAGGAAATGGGGAAATACCGCTTGAAATATCAAGGACTATTTCCAAGACAATAGCTCTAAGAACAAGACATCCACTGTAGAGGCAATCCATTTGTCCATGTATTTATGTTCCTTATATGACTCTACAAAATACTATTCGCAGATATTAATGCTCATCTCATCTTTAATAGCCTCATTAGAACAGGATAAGGATATATCCACAGAGCAGTAGTAGGAAGGATGGCACATCTTCACAATTCAAGGAGGTATAGGGTGCAATCACAAAGCAGTCAGTTATCTCACCACCTGGAGCAGCCAGAGAGGACTGGTGTGAGAAGTACCAAAAACAATGGGCTTCAGCAAGGCAGTGGGCAAGCAGAAAGCCAACAGTAGTCTGGATTCTTCCTGTTGGAAAAAATGGAGAATGATCGCTAGTTCAGTGGTGGCTGTGGATCATGTATTACCAAATGAAAAGAAGATGGTGGGAACAGATATGTGTTCTAAGGTTTAACTTCGAACACAGTTGTCCACTCTGCTGGTATATAAACCTAACATATTCTGTCAGGTGATTTATGCAATGCAGATTACAGAAGCATAACTGTCTGTCTTCTGGTACTAAGTCCATTAACATTAGAATTAGATATGTCATCTCTATCCAGTATGCATTATTTTACTCATCATTACATATTTATTCCTTTATCAGATTTTTGTTAAAATGAGCTTCGCTGAAGACAAAAGACTTGAATAATTTGATATGCAATAAATGTGTCCTTGTAGCCTTATTTCCTTAAACAGAGAAAATAATACGGTTAGATTAGCTCAAATGACAATTCACTGTCTTATATTAGGTTCACTAGGTTACAGAGGGAAACATTCATGCACCCTCAAATGAAAGGGTTCAAAAAAGTGACAGAAGGCATAGTTAATTAGTTGACTGGATTGTTCAATCCTTGCATAAAGGCATGAGCTCTGCTTTAGTGAAGAAGCAAGCAGTGACAGAAGTTAATGCCTTGGAGATTCTGCTTTAAACATTTTAGACTCTTGTCAAAATTATAATTGCATTCATATGAGATTTCATATATTTGGTTTTGCAGGGCATTGATCTCCTTTTACCTTGTAGGATTTTTTTAGCTAGAAAAGAGAATTGAATAAGTAGAAAAAACACAAGTGGATGACATGCATCAGGAGCAATTGTGTAGGTGTTGTACAAAACACCTTGCAAAAATGCTACTTGTCTGAAAAGCACTTGTAGTAATAGAGTGCGACAAAAAATGACAAACAGAAAAAGACAGACAGATGGAAGAACAAAGAAGCAGTGACACAGTTGGTCAGTGTGATAGGCAGCATTCTCAGCACATCCCTACTCTGACAGCTGTCAAAAATTTATTAAACTTCACAGCAAAAGAGGCAGAGTTTTAAAGAGGCATCTCTTACCAAAAAAAAAAAAGTGAGGTGAGACAAGCTAAAAATCTTAAATCTGTGAAACGTTTAACTTTATTGCTCTGAAATCCTTTACTTCTAAGGGAATAAAAATAAAGTTACTTGGTTTTCTGTTGTCTGTATTCCTAGATCCATACCCCAGCACAAAACACTTTTTATTCATTGATAGACTGTATTGTCTTAATGCAATTGAAGAAATCCTTATTTTCACTTCAAATTCCCTAACCCTCCAGAAAATTGACATGCCATCCCTATAAGAAGAAAGCTCCTTTTGCTCTGAACATGTTTGCCATCTCCAGGCACACCAGACATTTGCAGGGTGTCAGCTGTGAAGGAAACATGAATATGTTCACATGATCAACAGCTGCACTGTGAAAATGCCTATGGGGATGGGGAAATATTCTAGACCCATACCCATCAGCTCTACATGATGTGAAGTGATTAAAAGAATAAGCCTAAGAGTTACCAGGAGACCAGGAATTTTTGAGGGCAGAAAAAAGACAGAAACTGATTTTCTATGACATTCAGAATGGATGAAATTCATACTTCTTCAGGACTCTGGTACAAGAGGTGTTCCTAACAGTACCCTTGTTTCAAAATAATTCTAAACAGCAAAAAAATCAAACTTAGATATTCCAACAGTGGAATTATGAATCATAACATTGTCTGAAAACCTATCAATAATTCCTTGAGCCACATGCAAAATCATAAACAGTTTTTCTAAAGCTTGTGAACACTTTGATAGCTATTCCTTCATTCGCTTGCCCTGTCACTACATGCTCTTGTAAAAAGTCCCTCTCCAGCTTTCTTGTAGGCCCATTTTAGGTACTGGGAAGCTGCAATAAGGTCTCCCTGGAACCTTCTCCAGGCTGAAGATCCCCAAATTTCTCAGCCTGTCTTCTAGGACAGGTGCTCCAGACCTCCGATTATCCTTGTGGCTCTCCTCTGGACTCACTCCAACAGGTTTTTTGGAGGCCAAAGAGATGAACACAGCACTCCGGGTAGGGTCCATAGGAGCAGAGTATTGAGGGAGGATCACCTCCCTTGATCTGCTGGCCACACTGCTTTTGGTGCAGCCCAGGACAGGCTTGGCTTTCTGAGCTGGAAGCTCAGGTCATCTTGAGTTTCTCATCAACCAACACCCCTAAATCCTCCTCAGAGATGCTCTCAATCCATTCTCCACCCAGCCTGTACTTGTTCTTGGGATTGCCCCGACCCACAGACCTTGCAAACACTTTGAGAGCTATTCTTTGGCCTTGTTGAACTTCATGAGGTTTGCAAAGACCCACCTCTTAAAAGCCTGCCAAGGTCTGTCTGGATGGCATCCCTTCCCCACAGAATGTCAACAGCTTGCTGTCATCAGCACACTTGCAGAGGGTTCTCTCAATCCCACCACCGATGTTGCCAACAAAGATGTTACACAGGAGCACAAATACCTTGGGAAGCCTGCTATTGATCTAAATCAGTAATGGGATTCCCTATAGAATAATGCAAAAACTGGGGGAAGGAGACAGGAAATAAATTAAGAGAAGCATTCATACTGCAAGCTACTCTTGTCTCACTAGAATTCAGCATCTTAGATTTATGTTTGATTCCTCTCACTGGTCTGCCTCATTTCTATTGTTCTGTTTCTGCTATTACCCAGCAGGCTCTTCGAAAGGGTGCAATTTGCACTTGCTTTTACAAAATACTTCATTAGTGACAGCTCTATTATTTCAAGTAATCCAGGTTGAAGTTCTGCGAATGACTTCTAAGTCAAAAAAAACCCAGATCTTTATGCAGCCCTTGGTGAGCAGAGATACATTTGGTGTTAAAAAGTGTCACTCCACTTTGCACACCCACACTACACAAGAATAGGATTTGTAGCTGCTACTCCAAGAATCTATAGGAGGAAAATTGGCTCACCACATTTAATGATACTTCTCACTTACGAAAGAGTGGCAGCTTGATGTGTTGCAAGTCACCATGCTACAAGCACATGGGTGGTGGAGTCATTTTCCACAACTCACAGGTAAGGCACTCCCATCATAAGCTCGAGACAGTCGAACATACCATACTAATACCATTAACACCCATCTTCAAAACTGCCCCTGACATTTAAGGAGTCCCTGTCTGAAGGCTAATTTCAGCAGCTTTCCTGCATGGTTGCCCTCCTGCATATCCTTTATATATCAGTTGTCTAATGTGCTGTTCACCAAGTTGTCTTCCACCTGTCCTCTGCCTGGACCCAGAGCCAGTTCTGTACACTGAACTTGAACAACTACAATAAAACCATTCTCAGTTCAGTCACCCTGCAATATTAACCCGTCAACCCTTCAGATAATGTCCATGAGCGGTCCTCCTGAAATTCATGCATACTTTAATATCTGCGCAAACATACAATAATTAATGTTTAGACAAATTAATACTAGATTTTTTTTATTTGAAAGTATTCCAGTAAAACAAGTGGTCATCATTTTGCTTTTGCTCTCTACTGGTAAGACATTCCACTATCAACAGAACACATTAAAAATAAGAATTTTCCAGGCTTCAGTCCTTGAGTTTGTTGATGATGGATACTTTATTCGCTCTCTATTTTTGAGACACCTACCTGCCTATATCCATCCAGCATATGTTAAAGGCAAAAAAATTATCCAAGTTCCACTTGGTTTTATCTAAGCTGCAGAAACCACTTCCCATTCCACAATTAAACATTAGACTTGAAAAAGTCCTCTACGTAAGAAAAGCATCTCAGACTATCACAAAAAGATCTTCCATTTCAGTCTTCTTTTTTTCTCATTTTTGAGAAAAATTGGAAATCACTATGAATATATTTATCATAGACTGATGTAAACCACAAACAAATGTCAGAGAATGCATCCTGCTTCTCACTTACATGATCCCAGAACTGTTCTTTTCATTGTATCTGGTGTCATGTTTATCTATGACCTCAACTTTACACGCAAGGTAGATGTGAAAAAGAAGATATTACCTCTGCCATAAAAAACTTCCAGTCTAAACTGGACACTGGCAACACAGTGCAGGCAAGTTTGGGCCTTGAGGGGAGAAGGAAAGCTTTACACAGGCACTGAAGCATTGGTCTGCTCTAAACAAATGTCTGGTCCATTGTCATGTTTCTAAAAATGGGAACAGAGAGATGATCAGGAAGAGGCCATTAGAGACAGGCAGCCCTCTTATTCTCAGGTCCTCTGTAGGTATGAGGTGTTGAACATTCTGGAGTGCACAGTGAATGCAACCATCACACTGAACATTACTGTGGGTCTGCTCTGTACAAACCTGGATATTCTTACTTTAAAATCTTAAGCATTGGTTTTCCAAAATTGCCATCTGCAGTGAATACCACAACTTGTTCTGTGTCAATGATTTCTTTCTTTGTTTGCTTTAGATCCTTCCTTGGCTGGAAAAATCACAAAAAATATCTGCTAAAAAGGGCTTGAACTTGTGTTGGTAAAAATTAAAGAGTCTGAATAAAAAAAAAAAAAAGGAGGAATTGTCTACCTGATAGCAATCAGGAATGGGGAATGAGGTGCTAAAGCAGCAAAAATTATTCCAGAGGACATTCAGAAAGGAATTTGGCTCAATGTCACAAACAGGACAAATTCCTCTTTCGGTTTCTACTAATATGACTGAAATCTTTGCTAAAACCAGCAACTTACCTTTACTGAGATATGTGTAAGAACATATTTCATTCATTTGACTGAAAAGAAATGAGATCACCTCATTTCTCTTAAATCTAGTAACATTGGAAAAGCTTGGTTCTATCTACAGAAGTTAAGGTGCCTGTAGACTTCTGAAAGAATTGCTTAGGTGCATTTCTGCCAGCAGGCACTTTTTCTACGACATCATGAAGTCGGTCTGCCTCACAAACTTTGATCAGAGGAATTTTCGCCTATTCTCCCAAAGAAAAAGAAATTTGACTGAAGAAACATCCTTTAATTTCAAATCAAAATACTAAATTGAAGCAAATCTCTACTCAAAACTGTTCACAGAACTTACTTGCTTTTAGAAAAGGATATTACTGTGTAGAATAGGGAAGATGACACAAAATAAAGAAAGGGTTTGGGGTGGATGGGCGTTGTTGCTGAGCAAACAGTGATGCTCTGTCAGTCTAATCATCGTTAATGGTTCTATGTATGGTGATGGGTAAAGAGAAATGCATTTATGTATGTCTGGAGAGAATACTGAATGTAAAATTTTATACTGGAAGTATAGAATGATAAGTCCAGAAATAAAATTTAATACCTCTTATATGCCAAGGCATATCAATTTCAAGTAGAAAAAAAAGTGCACAATTTTATGGGATCTGCTAGAAACACCAATTTACCCCCTTGTATTTCCTCCCCTCTCTGATTTTTTTCAACAAACTCTCCATAGAAAGGAAAGATGAATGATGGAGTGCACTTGGAATTCAACCCTAAAATCAAATAATTAACCCTGACATCTTCAGCACTTAAAAAATATTCTTTTTTTTTTTTAACTGATGTTTTAGTTATTTTCATTGTTACAATGCAGTAGCTTTTAATCAGATTTACATAATTAAATGCTCTCTTCTGACACAGGCTGCATATCTATCACAGCCTCATTTAAGCCACATAGCAAGAGTTAAATCAAAGTAATCAGGAATAGTTTCCACATACCTAGGAACCAATTTCAAAATTTCCGTGCTGTTTGTATTGTGTAACTAGGAAAATGTATTATTCTGAACATTGATTTTCATCTTTTTTCAGGGCCGTAAACATTTTCCATGGTTCTCTCCTTCATATTTCCTTCTGGATCCCTCACTTGTCGTTGTGGTTTTTTGCTCCTTCTCCCTTGCAGTACATTTGTGCTCTGGATTTTATAGCCTCACTGACACCCAAATGGATGCAGCCCTTCTACCCTACATGTCAGATCAAATCTGAATTCTTTTGTGATCAATGAAGTGTTGATTTGTCTTACCTGTGTTGATTAGCATTTGTGGCCATTCAACGCCTCACAAAACAGAGAGGAGCTCTAACAGCCAGATTTGTTCCAGTCTGAACTCCTAAACCAACTTCTAGGAAATGCAGAGACAGATAAAGATGCATACACATACATGTACATCCACATATATATGAGCCTTTTCAGTTAGATTCTTAATTGCAGGAATCTGTGTTATTTCTAAGTGGAATGTTTCGGTTCTGGATCGCAGGAAATTGAATTTCTCTTTGTATTTAAACCCTCTCATTTTTTGAGAAAAAATGATTGAGGACATTCTTTTTAACTTATAAAATTTTGTCATGTAATATCTTATGACTAACTGGCCCTGGTGGTTCTGGGAAAAAAGCTTACACAATTCTGCCTAATTTATATGTATGTCCTGATGGACATCTTTTGGAGCGTACGGGGAATGGGTAGTGATCCATGCAAATATAGGATTGAAGGATCATTAACAGGTATTCATGAAGTAATGGAAATAGTAATCAAAGAGGATGAGAATTATTATCTGTATTGGTTTGGGGTATATAAGAAAGCGAGATCTCCCATTAACTCACTTTAGGTTAAAAACAAAAAATAAAACCTTTTCTTTGCCGTATATCTGAGATGAAAATAAACTTACTGCTGCAAATACAAGCCCTCTACAGACATGCAGGAAATATTAAAGAACCTCAAGAGGAAGTAGTGGGAGTTTTTTATGGCTTTTTTTTTTTTTATAATCCTGGTTTTACTTTTTGGATACTCTCAAGCCTTACTGAAACTTTACTATGATAAAAAGGAGGGCTGCTGAAGCAGGACATGTGCATTTGGCATGTTTGGAGGCGATATCTGTTTCTGCATTTGGAGTCACTGCTCTCACTGTACCAGTTTCTATAGCCCAACTTACAGGGCGTCCCAACAAGGAAAAGGGTGGATGGAAGTAGGTGCTTCAGTAAGGACAACAAAAGGCGGCCTTTATAAAGCAGCGTGTATGCTAAGATCCTCTGAGGAGAATTAGGCATTAAAACCAGAAAATGAAAACACCCTCCAGCCCTACAGATACAGCAATGAAAACAAACCACTTTTCCTTCACTCAAATATTTAAAATATTAAAACTCTGAAAGTTCTCCAAATGGAATCCAATTATGCTCACAACCAGAGGCTAATTTCCCCAACTCTCTGAGCCACTGATGCTCAGCAACAGCCTGAGCGGTTTTGCACTCTAAAATCTAGGGCAGCTGACACTCAACAGATCTACTTTGCTGAGAGGATTTGCTGTTAATTTTGTCCAGCTTCTGTTTTCCAGTGCCGGTCAATGTTTTCCAAGTAAACTCATCCATGAATTCATGTAAAGACTCAACTTAAAGCCCTTAGGCACTGATGGATCTATTTTTAGTCCTTTAGATGCAGTCCTAACTCAGTCAAAAGGTAAGCGTTTTTTAATGCAATATAGTAATTATTTATAAAATCTTAAATTACTTCAATTATTCAAGCACCTTAAAATGTTGAGATGCTATCTCTGAAAGTATTTAGCCTAAATGATCAAAACCTGAGAGCAGCAGTTAGAAAAAGGATATAAAAAATCCGACCTTTACAAAACAATGCCACACAGAAACTCTGTTTATCATTGTCTCAGTGACAATCTAGGGCAAAAAGTCAATATACATTCCTTGGAAGGCCAGATAGAGAGTGGAGAGGAAAAAGGAAGAAGGAGAGGGTGAAAGAAAGAAAAGAAAGTAATTTAAACCCTGAGCCATCAAAGTTTTTCTGGTGCATGTGTAACTGTAGGAAGCTGAATAGCTCACTGAGGGACAACATGCCAGTCAGTGTTTGCTGACTACACCTGAAGTCATCAGGCAATCTTCACACTCCTACTAGTATTGTGTTGCCCACAAATGCCTCATGCAGGTGTGCTTTTGTCAAAACAGACACATTTTTCTGTCAAAATAAGCCTGAGATCAAGTTAGTACTGTAAGCAGCAATCAGCAGGTGAGTAAAGGTGTATGATGCCAGTCAACGAGGAATGGATCAAAATGCCATCCTTCTGCCAAAGGAAGACCAGGCAGTGTGTCTGTCGTGTTCTAGCTGTCTTTTTCCTTATTATAAATAAATGTCAGTTGCTGCTGGAAATAGTCTCATTTAAGCTAAGCAACTGCGAAATCCATAACTTCACTATCTCATCCCTACCACTTACATTATGCCCTATTTACTCAAAACTTGAAGAGCCACTGGTAATATTTAAACTGTCTCTCGCAAGTCGTATGTCAATACAGCACAGCAGTTCTGACTATTAGGGATCTGCTTGCTACTGTATAATCTCTCTGCATTTGGTCTCACTTGTGCAAAACTGAAGCACTCAAATGACTGCGCTGTGACTATTGAGATAACAGCCATTACAGCAAGGATCTAGGTCACTGGTATTGGAGCTGAGTCACGTCGCCAGTAATAAAAATACTGATGCTCTTTGGGAAAAAAAGCAGCTGTGGCTTCTCCTCTAAATAAGTTTTAAGGCCTGTAGGCGGGAAAGGATGATATAAACATGTTGCACTTCTCCATGACACATCTATCGGGCAATGCATAGTGTTTGTTGTGAAAGTCATATGGTCCTTTGTCCAGAGGAAACTAGTACATTGACAGGAGCTACACAATAATTTCAGAATAGATTCTCAGAGTAAATAACAAGGCATGTCAATTAAGCTCTTACATATATGCTAGACTTTAAATAAAAATATCTTAGTTTCATTGGTTTGGAAGTTTTCTTCATTCTTTCTAAGATAGGCACAAATTCATTTATGGCAAATGATTTTGCTACTCTGTCATTTAATATGTTTGGGTTTTTTTCTCTCTTTTTTAAAATCTGCTCGTTCAAATAACCCCAGCTTGACACCACACTGAAATAGATTTCTGCTATGGTTTAGAAAGTGGATGGAACACACTCAGCCACTCAAGAATTAATTCAAAGTGGTGTCCAGTATACAGTTCTACACAGAACACAAAATTCACACCCTCCTAGGCATGACAGCCCAAAGCCTAGATTTCCAGAATGAGATCTAATATTCCACATTTTTTCCTAATCAAAATAAATGTCTTTTTTCACCCCTCATTTAGAGGGCATGCATAATATTTCCCCAAGTTCTAAGGGGACCCATGTCAAATTTGGATTATTTTTCTTGGGTTTTCTTGCTTATACTAAGAGAAAAGCATATCCTCTTTCTATGATAAAAACACGCTGCTAAGATTATAAACACAGACAAGGGAAACAGCATACTTGTCATGGATAATACAACCAAATATCATTCAGAAATAGTACAATTATCCCGTGGTGCATACATCAAAATACATCAAAGTTCCAGTATCTTCTGTGTCCAGGAAGTTTATTTAAAACAGCTTGTGATTAGAATTTTAAATGGAAGAGAGATTTGACCTGCCTTTTGAAGCCTAGAGAAGGACACCATTCTGAATTACAGTGTGTCTTAATGTTATGTTAGATATTTTCTTATATTTTCAGATGCCAGATTTCAAACGGATCTTTTAAGAATACCAAAGTAAGTTGGATCTAGTTTTAAGAGAGCTAAGTGTAAGCAGCTTCACAGTTATGACCAACTTGATACTTAAACTTCTAAGTTACCTGATTTTTTTTCTTAAATATATGTATTAAACACATCAAAAACAAGTAGGAAACTGAAACGCAAGCTTTTATCTTCTTACCAGCCCTGTCCCTGCACACACTGACAGATTGCAGCAATGGTGAAAAGACTTTGCAGGGTCACACAGATAAGATTATATTTGTGAAGAGAAGCTGAAGAAACTTTCTGATCTTCAACAGAACTACTCAGTAATTTATGAAGACTTTTCGTTATATCTCCCTGTGGATGATTAATGCATTACTGAATACCTGCACAAACTTCTTCCAACCAAGTGGACAATATTAGGAGAATTTCTTCAGTAACATCTTTATCCACAATATACCTTATTCTTAAAAAAAAAAATAAATAAATAAAATAACAAAATCAAATGTTTTCGTTAAATTTTTAAAAATCTGAAATTCACTCAGTCCTGACTGCCTGTCACACATACTCCTGTGACAGAATAATCACCAGAGTAAGAAACTGACAATTTTTTCATATGTCACAAGAGTTTCATTCTTCATTTATTACATAAAAATGCAGGGATTTCTTTTCATCATCATTTCCACGTATATTTTACCTTTTCCAAAGCCAGCTTGAGTATGTATTCTGAGTGGTCCTAAATTTGTCCTGGACAGAAAACAGAATAGAGCAGGCCAGTCATTGCAAAGCAGTGCACACCAGTGAGTCAAAGGAAGTTCTGGCATAACCTGGCTTGTTAGGGTTCAGCAGGGAAGTCCTTGCCCAGCAGGCTGCAGGAGTGGAGGCAGCATGCATGAGAGGGAACATACAGAAGACTGCTAGAGCGGGTTGTTCAGGGATACCTGCAGAGGCAGCTCCAGGAATTGACAAATAAGAGTGTCAAACGTACACATGCAAGTATTTGTCTTGAGTCAGAGACCTGAACCCGAACAATTAATGTGCTGTGTGTGTACATACATTTATCTGAAAAACCCATTACACCCCCTCAATCCCTTTCTAATCATCAGCACGACAGAAGTTTTCAGCATAGTACTCCATGGAATGATGGGTAATGAAGAGCAGTGCTTCAGATAGTCAGGGGAAAACCCCTGGAACTCCAAAAACTTGTTCAGCTAGACAAGTCACACTCAATGCAGCAAAAATTTACAGCAGATACAAGCAACAGAGAAATATGCTGGAATAATTTATTTCCCTCAACCCAGATGCTTCAAGTCCCTCTTTCACGTTCAGTGACCTGCCCCAGAGAAGAGCTGGATCCCCAGTCAATGTTAGTCAGCACGATGTCAGTGAAGTTCATGGCTATGTGTCACCCTGATGACCCGACACGGTACAGCCACAGAAACTCAAGCAAATGACTGCTTTCCAGGCAATTTTATCTTAATCATCCTTCTGAACTCTGGCTACAGGATTTTTCTTTAACTTAAAGTCCTGAAACATTAAAGAACAGACTGCATCAACTTAATTGGAAACAGTTTTGCCGCAACACATCCTGCGTCTGTTCAAGGACTTAGAGGAAAAGCCCATGCTTTGAAGCACTGTGACAACTTAAGATAAATTTCAGCATTACTTTTCTAACACAATATAATTGAAAACATACTTCAACACAGACTCTAATCTAACTCTGGTTCGAGATGTGCTCAACCCACAAGTTTCAATCTCAACATTCCCAAGTCTTGAAGACATCCTGACTCAGACCCAAATTGTCTTCTCTTTCTATAACAGTCTTTAATGCTACTGAATTGAGCTCACCACTTATTAAAAATCAAAATGGCTGCTTCTACCACCACTTGTGTGCTTCTTTTCATCACACTAATGCCTAAAGTTCCCATTTCTTTCAATCCCCCTCAAAGATTTGGGTGAAATACCTGTATATTATAAAAGACAATCCCTCTCCCCAATGCTTCAGTGTCTAAAGAGACAAAACTGGCAGGCAGTAAGATAAAGAAAGCATTGTTATCTCCATTTTCAGCTGGGAAACCAGTCCCTAAAATGACTAAGAGTCAGAATCCCGAGGGAGGTCAAGGATCAGATTCTCAAATGCTCAATAACCAGCATCAGAGCCAGACTTTCACAGGAAAAAAAGATGAAGAAAAAAAAAAGGGGGGGGGGGGGGGGGGAAA
>VZRS01005275.1:97023-108461 GCA_013398055.1 Ifrita kowaldi | reverse complement strand
GCGGGGGGCGGGGGTGATAGAAAAGAAACAAGAAGAAAAAAGTGTCCAAACCCTATAGATCCTACTTTTATTGCACATTTTCAAAAGATCTTTTTGCAGCATCTTGAAGATCTGTCCAATTGGGTACCCATTTGAGTGCTGAAATGGGAAGGCATCTCTCTAGGAAATCTCTCTCTAGTTTGGGTGCTACTCCCATTTTGAAGCGTGGCAGTACGTGAGTCACCCAAGGCCATGAAGGAAGTCTCTTGCAGAGCCAGAAATTTGAATCAGCAACTCCTGTGCCCTAACCACAAGTCTATCCTTCCTCTCACTAACAACACAGTGTATTTCTTTGTTAAGTTGCTTTCTAGTTAGATATAATATAATGGGCCTTTTTCTTTATTCATCCACAATGGTAACATGACATTATGAGATTGGCACTTGTCATTCACAGGGAGCGCTCTTTTTCCTCTCGCCCCCCAAAATACAAACACACTTAGCAGATTGCTGTCTGCAGATGACACTAGAATCCCTTGTACTTTAAAGCCCTTTTTCCAGCAGCACTCACATAAGTATATTGCCCTTTATTAATATTTTTCAGGGTATGAGAGGCTGACAAGTTGCAGATCTCAGCTACAAAGAATTATTCCCCTTTACCACGTAACCTCCAGGAAGAAAAAAAACCTTTCTGGTCAAGAAGATCAAGATAGCAGCAGCTTGTTCATATAATATCCCTTAGCAGCTGCTGCTGCTACCATGGGAATCCTAAATACTTCAATATTCGGTCAGTCACAACCGGCTGCCACTTTGTGTGTGAGCAACTTGAAGTATCTGCGCAAGATGTGTAGAGTAGAACAGCACCGAGTGGAAAACCCAAGTGCAACACCATGTTGTCTTTTGCTACTTTTTCCACTTTATTAGAGGGATACATGTAATTACTCACCAATTCAAGCTCTGGAAACTACAGGGGGATGCCACTGTGCAAACCAAGAAAATTACAGATATTCACTATATTTGTGCAGACAAATGCATACAAGAAATGCCTGATGTACAGAACTCCATTCATCTCTGAGTTACTATTTTTGCATTTGTCTCATTTGGGATTTTTTTTTTTAATTCAGTTTCTTCAAACCCTGCCCTCTTCTACATGACCTTTATGATCAATAGTCTTTTGTTGTGCTGTGAGGCCTCAGCAGCAAAGTACAGAATGAATACAGCTAATTCTTATCTAATGTTTACCTTCAAACTCTTTGGGTCTTGGCACAGGTTTGAGACATTTGTTTTTCTCAGGTCTTATAACTCTAAATGATTAATATTATTTGAGAATGTGGTGTCCTCTAGAGATCCTAGAGTTCTCAGCTGACCTTTCCCTCTGCTCCTGCAGTTGCCCCTATCTCTAGCCCCCTTGCACCTTTCTGCTTCACCACCTCAGAAATTAGGGGATTACCTCAGCGCCTCTGATACATCTTTTGGCAAGTCAATGAAAGTCAGGTTGCCAACTATTTTTATGTGGAAAACAGGCCTGTCCCTGTCTTTTTAAAGATTTTTGTGGTAAGAAGACTCAAAAAGTCTCTTTGTCAGATTCTACAGTGGCCTGCCACTTTAAAATCCAACTCCAACTGGTTTTAGTATTTATGCTGTCTTCTCGCAGGAGTTTCACTGACAAAAATTTGTGGCTGATTTTCAAATGGCAAATCAGTGTGACACTTTCTATTCTTTTTTACTCTAAAGAAAGCCTGCTATCCTATATGTGAAGATCTATTATTGTTTCAGACACTGTAGTGTAACAGTACATCCCTGGCAGCTCCTAGAACAAAACCATTTAGACATATGGGACTCCCTCCCTTTCCCAGCAGCTTTATCTCAACAAGTACTGCATTTAAGCAAACAGCCTAAAGCACGACTCATACCCCAGTGAAAGACAACTATCTGAAAACTTTAGGGCTGTATAAGTGACCACAGAAAGGGCAGAAGGATCAAAAATGAGCCTAAAGTTACGATAGAAGATGCAAAACAAATTAATACTCCCATAGAGGGAAAGCCAGATCTGTCAGACTGCTCAAGCCTCTGCAGGAGTTTTGGCTACTGCAGCAGCAGGGAGACAGCCTGGGACCTGGCATGAATACTCTGGCCCTTGCAGTTAGACATATGTGCACTTTAGAAGGTTGTTGGTTGTGGGAAATCCTTGGGCTAAGCATTTCTGTTTCCAACCAAATCTGTCCTTTTGCAAACAGTAATTCACTGTTTTCTCTGAAGTAAGTTTTCACTAGATTTGAAGGTCCTCCTTCAGAGATGCAAAGTTAAAATGAAAAAAAGTATTTTGTGTTGCTTTGGTTTTGTTAGACTTTTGTTTGGTTTGGTTTTTAATTAGCATGCATACATATCATGCAAAGTTAAAGCTAGTCATTAAAGTTAGCTCCAAATGTACTGTGAAATTGTTTGGGATCTTAAAAAAAAATTAAAAATTGAACTCAGTCTCACCCTTTTCCCCCTCCCTAACAGCAGCTGCTGAAAAGCTGCAAGTTACCAACCATTGAAATGCTATGTAAAATGCTCTAAAATAAATCAAAAAATTATATCCAAGTAGATATAACCAAATGAAACTTTCAGATTCACAATGTGCAGTAACATATTAGTGAGTGACTGATCTATTGCTTATGAAAAGAAAAAAATACAAGAAAAAGTCTTTTCACAGTTCAATAGAAAGTTACAATATTTGAGAAATGAATAAGAAGTCATGTAATGGCTTTGCAGCTTTTGAACTTTCACATGTTTCAGATTTTTCTAATGCTTGCACGGATTAAAGAGATTCACATCTCAATGGCTGGGGCACCTCGCATTTTTTCTGGATCAGGTTTAATGATTTCCACACTGTAGAAACTTCATTTTGTATGAACACACCCTGAATTTAAGGAATTTTTCATACTTAGGTGCATGTTTTCCAGTATATTTCTTTTAATGTTAACCCTGTCAAAGGGCACAGTGGCTCCATCATAAGAGTGAGCAACTCCTTCAATTTCACACATCAATACACTGGGGCTTTTCAGCATGCTTTTCTTTCCAGACCCCAAAAATAAATTAAGGAGGGGGGGAGTGGGACGTAAGGAAGCAATAAAATAGAAGACATCCATATTTTTTTTGCTTCTGTGTATCATCCCAATGTGGACCCCAAAATAAAAGGGAGAACTATTTATTTCAGTAATGTGCAAAGTTCATGGTTTTAAAGCTGCAACTACACTCTTTTCATCTCTTTAAAAGACATTTCAAAGCAGGATTGTGAGACCCAAAGAGAGAGAAGAGTCTCTGATGTCCATCCAGTTCACAGAGAAAAAAACCTTGCATTTTCTACCCTTTGACGTAGGATTAAGGAGTGACAAAAAGCCATTTCATCCTTTCTAAGAAAATGCATATGTGCAGGCTTACACTAAATTATAAACTAGTGGCTATCAGGAGGGCATGGGTACCATCTAGAATCCAGCAATAATCACAGACCTCATAAAAATCAGCACAGAAATTAAGTCCTTATGGCTCAATGACAAGATGAACCAAATGTTTAAAAATATTTGCATGCAATAGGTGTGACAACCTAAGATGTAAACTCTGAGGGGTCTGAGCAGAACTGAATATAGTGGATGAACAGAGGGGTGTTTTTTCCTGGTTGTAGACCCATGGAGTGAGACAATTTCATAGCTTTAACTGAATTTATTGGTCTCCATCACTATGCAGCACAGGAATACGGCCAAAACTTCTGGCTGCCTTGCATTTCTTCTAATGTTCTCTGCAACAGAAATCTCCAATTCATCCAGAAATCTTCAACTACACAGCACTGCTGTTCCAAAATCCTGGCCGCCTTCTGAATTTTTTTTGCATGCTTCAAACTCCTATTGTAGTCCATCCTAGTCACCCAGGTCTAACACACCTTAGACATCCCCTAAGGTTAACAAGAAGCCAAGGTTTATGGGGGAGAGCTGATTTTAAAAAAGGGCATTACCTTTACAATTGCCATGTAGCCAAAAACAGCATCAGTTGGGCTGAACAAAGAAAGAAACCAAATGCTGGCAGTACTTGAAACTTTGGAGACTCCCTTTGACATGGGAGTGCCCCAGTACACGCAGCTCTCCAATTGTTCCATCAGGAACAGCATTTCACTCGGCCTTATAGCTCTAATTTCCGATGATCTACTGTTCGAAAACACACGACCAAGTTGATCTGCAGAGCATTAACACCCTGTCCCGCTTCGTAGAAATGCACCATAACATGAATACCTGGTTTGTGAAACCAAATATCATTTGTTCATTTGGGTGCCTTGGCCTGCCATTCACTTGCTTCTAAAAGAAATGGGATTACTCTCATAAAACAAGGGAAAGAAAACATTCAGAGGGCAGTGCTTAATCATGTCTCATGTTCATCTAAACTCATATCAAATGTGAACAGATAACACAAATACAGGCACCAGAGGAGGTTATTTTTAATGTTTGCAAGTATCTCTTCACAATCACAAAAATCACAAAAATCTTGGTGAGTATCATGCCAAGGAACCAAAATCGAATTTGAAGGCAAGCGTGTGATTCCCCGTCTGTTAACATAAAACACTTGATGGAAAGAAGATCCATTGGCTGGAACACAGCAAATATGGCACTGAAGTGCGCTGGAACTTCTGCTTCTTTATAAACAGGTTGCATTCATAAAACTCACAAAGGTGCATAACCAAACCAAGTCTGCAGCACCATGCACCACCTCCTCCATCCGCATGTTTTCTGCAGATAAAATACTGCACAAAATCTATCTCCAATGTCATCTACTAACTGCCATTATTTCAAATGTCTCCAACTTTGAAATATCAAAAACATTTTGACCTCAAAAGAGCCTAATTACTGTGTCTGTATGTAACAAAGAAAAACATGGCAAACGCAGACATAACTGTGGTATACCTACCTCCAAATGAATAACTTCTTTGAATATTGGTGTGACTACTGTTTATGCAACACCAAAGTGTCAAGAAAAAAAAAGATAAATGAATTCACTGTTAATCTTAATGATGATAACAGCACAAGTGGCTAGAGAACTAGAAAGCATTTCTTGTTTGAAATTGTTGCGTTCTGCCTCCCTCGGCATTTCTAAGAGCCCTAGCTTTGTAGGTCAAGACACCAGCCATCTCATTACCCGAGTTTCTGCAGCCTGTTAAGAGACCGAGTTCTCCTTGGCATATTTGTTTTGTTCACTGCCTGTTCCCTTTCATTAAAAACTAAAGACATTTTATGATGAAAGCAGAAGTATTCGGAAAAACATAATTATAGAGACTCACTGCAATCCAACCTTACTAGCTCAGCAGTGAAGTGATATTTCCCCACATCTTCTCCTACTCAAGAGCAAATTTATAGTATATTGCTCAACAAAAAAAGTAAGCTTTCAAAGCATTTTCAGAGGAACACAGGGAAAAAAAAAAGGTAGAAATAGAAACACCACACTTTGGAATAACAGTATAGAAAAAAGACATGTTCGGGGAAAATACCAGAGATGAAAGCCTGGCCCAACTGAATTCCAGGATAAAACAGCCATTGGTTTCAACAGGGTCACGATCTCTGTCAAGATCTGAGTCTGGATTCACTTTTGAAGTAGGTGTGGCCTAAGAGCAGGAGGGAAGAATTAGCAATAATATAAAGGATCTCTCTCTGCCTTAAACAGCCCATCACACATTTCATTTTACCTGGCTACAACAGGCACGAGTGGTTATGAAACACAGCTATCTAGGTACACCCCATTTTTTACCACTCTATCCCTTTTGTTACCCTTCTATCACACATTATCATGAATTTTTTTTGTCGTTGCTAGTGTTGAATGGGATGACAGCATTAACACAATGGCAAGTGCTACACACCAGAACTGCCTACATTTCATGTCAAGCCACTTTTCATCATAGAAAAAGCAGCATCATATATCTAAAGGCCCAGGTTTTGGTGCTACACTGAGACAGCTGTTGTTACATGCTATATGCTTCAGTGCTGGGTTTGTGTAAATTGTGCTTGTGTCTCATGTACACACCTACACATTACATGTATGCAGCAATTTTGAGTGCACAGGCACACGTGCATGGATGCAGGAAAAGCAGGGATCTGGAGCCACAATAATGCTGCTCCTGGCTGTTACAGGAGCATTTGTTACAGAGTTTACTTCCATGTTAATGGATCACAGAAAAAAAGTCTTGTAAGGATTATTTTAATTTGTTAAACATTTGTATTCCCTACTGCATTGCAATAAAAGGAATGTGCTAACTGCCAGTCTTTTAAGAAATATGAGACAATTCCTTGTACTTCTGGTTTGAAATTGGAACTGAAACACATTTGCTACAGAAGAACTGATCTGTATGGCCCTGCAGGAGGTGAAGGCTGGGAGTCAACTCACTCCTTGTGGCACGGGAATATAGATGGGTTGCTCTATATCCTGTATCCTCTGATCATTTTCAGAAAAACAGAAAGTTGCCATAAAATCACAAAATGCTCAGCAAATCCATGACTGGCCAAGACTTTGAAGTCAGAAATACACCAAGCAGTACAGCCACCTCACGGCTGAAAATGAAGGCACGATTCTGGGTATTTTGATGGGGGAAAAAAAAAAATTATTGCCTGCATGTGCTCCCAGTAAATCAGCATTCATTTAGCTACCCTAAAGCATGCAACTCAGCACAATAGATCTTTCATAGCTCACAGGAGAGGTCATGGTACAAGAATGTTGAACAATACAACACAATCTTTTGTAGGTAAGAAACTTCAAGGTAGGAGGTGTAAGTTGTAGCAAGAATAGAAACCTCAGAGGAGATCATCAGAAAGTGATTAACATGTTTTTTTCAAAAGAATGTGCACAATTAACAATATTATCAACACAGACATATATTTCAAACTCCTCTGGTGTCCTGTTTCTTATGCTTTATACACACACACAGAGCTCAGATTTTGGGTTTGTTTCATTAACTCCATATTTCTGCTGCTCGTAATTACCCAAAGTATTATGATCACATCATTCACACATTCATTTGTGTAGAATAATTTTCATTGAAGAGACTTTCAGCAGGGTAACTTTATGTTGAATACAATTTCTGGTGCACTACATTTTTTATAGTTAATATGTCACTTGATGGTTTGTTAAACTGTCTGATTTGATGTTTGTTATAAACAGTCACTGTGTTGAAATCCCAGATAAACAGCAAGGACACAATTCTTTTCCACAGAGTATATGCTTTACCTTGTTTGTTGCTTTTCTTTGAACTCCCTCTTTTTTTAGCACGAATATACCAAAATAAGATAACACTCAGATTTTTTTTTTCTAGAAAATGGGGTTCTGCATTAATATAGTACTGCATGCTTATTTTGATTTGCTGAAGCCCAAGTCAGCCAATATCCCAGGTGAACTGGATGAAACTACAACTGGCTACAACCAACAAGGGTGAGAACCTCAGGAGACAGTTGTAGACAAAGGCTGTCTTGTTGTCTAGCATCCTGCAGGAAACTGGAGCAGGACATCAGATTTTGATTAAGAGAATATTGCTGAGGGAAGTGGGACAAAAACTTTCTGGAGTAACCTCCAAGGACAGACAAGGCAAACATAATTACTGGGCATCAAGAAGTGCTCCTCTTCACTTTCACTTCTCTAAAAATCTGTCACTCCATGAGACTGTCAGGAAGGAGCAGAGAAGAAAGTGGTGCAAGTTTCAGTAATGAATCAATGCCAGGAAAAAGACACAAGAAATTCAATTCTGTAGGAATGGAATGGTTTGCCTCAGCCACAAAATGCATTCAAATTCATGTCTCCATTTCCAGTTTCTTTTTATTTATACCTTCCCAATAAATTCCAGGTGCCAAGGCAGGACAGCTCTGGTTCCAGGGAAGCAGCTGGCTGTCCAGAGAGATGCACAGGCAGCTCACACTCCTCTAAAAGGTACCTCAGATGTGCAAGCTGTTCGCACCCCTCTAAAAGGTATCTCATTCATCCAAATATTTCAAATTAAACTGTTCCAGAAAAAATGAGTTCACTACTTTTCAGCACCGAGTCACATTTTTCGTTTTGCAATTCCAAAGACATCTGGGTCCTTCTCTCCCATCCCCCACTGTCTCATATTTTGAAAATTTCCACTTCTTTGAGTGTGATGTCACGAGGCGTTGCCATGAAAATTTAACTTAAAATTATAAGCACTAAATTGGAACTTCTTTGCATGGTAAAAGATCACACAGAGGGAAATAGCTGTTTAAACAAAGATCTTCTATAATTAGTGATAATAACAAAGGAAATATTCATAATTACATCAAAGGATTCTTCACTGAGTATTGTTTTTATTTGCTTCCTAAGGGAGCACAGAGTTCTCTGAAAAGATAACACTGTTTTAGGCAGATGTAGGTAAATAAAAGAAGGCCCTCTAGAGAATCCAACTTCAAACCAGAGCCTGAAAAATACTCCGAAATCCAGAAGAGTTCTCTAATTGATCTGATTACATGTCAGGCATCAGCACTCTGCTAGGTATGCAGTGCTGATAAGCCTGCAGTATGTAATCACCTTTTCAGATGAACATGACACACAACACTGCAGCTACCCTGGGCATCTGTCTCCACATACATGAGGCATAGCCTGGGGATTAATTTCATCCACTAGCACAAACAGGACTAATTTTTTGAAGTACAGCTAGCTAAAAATAGCTAAGAGTAATGTTATGCAATAAATAAAATAAATCCTGGTATAGGTTTCCCCTTTCCAGACGATGGAATCTGACATGGCTTCAAATAGAAAGAGGCAGCAGCCTGACCAGAACACAAAATATATTCATTTGGTTCCATTCCAGAGAGGCAGCATTTTAATCTTCCATACATTAAAGATGCATGCCCACTATCATATCACTTCAATGGCCTAAATATTAAATTATGACCAAAAATTCACAACACTTCTGCCCTCCCCTGGAAAAAAAAAAAAATAGGTCAAAAATAAATGGAAACAAACTGTTTTCTGCTCCTTTTTATGCATTTGACAGAGAGAAAAAAAAATGAGGGAGATAAATCTACATAATACTGAACAGAATCTCTTTAATTCCAGTCAGCTTTTATCATTCAATCACTGAGTCTGTATGTGGAAAAATTCATGCTAATTCCCCCTAGCAACAGCCGCAGCCTATCCGGGGGAGCCCCGCACCAGGCAGCTGCCAGCCAGCAAGAATAACTCTAAGTAGGTCAGCCCTGCATTGCTAAAAATGCCACGGTCTAGTAACCCCACTGTCCCGTCTGTCTGCCCTACCCCATAATAACCTCGATCGCTTGGTGACACAATGACATACTACCCTGTTAGAGCGCAATCAAATCCCGCTGCATTATTCTGCTGCGAGCATCGCTGCTGGATGAAGGACCCGTCGAGGGGCAGCATTAATCAGGCAGCCATTCATGTCCACTAGCACTTCACTCTGGAGATGGGGCCTGCATTAATGACCAGCTGTTTGAACTAACACAAACAAAATAATGCCTTCCACCCTGTTGGCTGTGCAGAATACACTGTTCTAATCAGGCAGGTTATGCTCATTGACTAAATCTAAGATGTAAATTAAACAGCCCCAGACAATGCCAGCTTTTGTAACCTTCTATTAATTAAAGTAAGTATATTTAAATTATACTACACACAATTCAAAGAGCTATTGGTTTAATATACAGAGTCACGTCCTCCTACAAATTTGTGTTCACAATCCAAAAAAAAAAAAAAAAAGCCCCAAACCAAAACCAAACCAAAAACCACCCACCCCCACTGTTTGCATAATACAATCTACCTATCCTGGTAAATTAAAGAGCGACTACAACAGAGCTGAACTGCAAGTGACTTCTGCTGGGAGCAGGGAACCACACCAGACCTTCAGTAACTGGTCTTTGGGAACAGTGACAGACATGCACGCTGGATGTGGTGGAGGGGTACTGATAAAAGCCCTATAAACATCTTCCAGCCATGACACAGAGAAAGGCCAGTCGCACTGGATTAAACACCCCCCGCAATCTCACTGCTTAAGCTCTGCCGAGTTGCCTTCACAGACCTAAAAATAATTGCAGAGGTCAGAAAGCCCCTTGGCGGGATCTGGGCATGTGTCTTTAAGAGCACGTCCATCCCTCCTGCTTCCCACAGCCCTGGGGACTTCTGCATGGCTGCAAGATGCTGCAGGAAGCCCTGTCCCTCCCCCCTTGCTCTTAACCAGAGAAGCCTTAATATAAACCACACCAGAGCCCAGCCGGTCTCCTCTGGGGTGGTATTTCAGTATCAAATCTGTAATGCCAGAACAGAATTTCAGCAGGCTTGCTTTGTGTTTAATTGCACCCTTCCTTTTAAACACCTTTGTGCAGCTCGCTGGTCTCTTCCTTCAGAGCATGCCTCCATGTCATGCAGCTGCTTGTACAGGACGAAGCTAGGAAATACATTTTCAAGGACACACTATTCATCTGCATTTTTCCCTGAAGGATTTGCACTTTTGGTGAATGCATGCCATAATTCAATCTTCACTGCTGCAGAATTCAGCAAACCTTGTGCATGTAATCCATCCACATCTGACTTAGGAACACAGCAGATTCATCAATCCATTTTGCTCTTTCTTGTTTGAGCCAGGCTTGTTAACCAGGTTATGAGAGTCTTCCTTTGCTTTGTGGCACACATCACACAGCTATTCTTGGAGAGATACAGTCACTGACGTAACCGTGGGCTCCTAATTACAAGCTGCTGACATTTTGCTCGTCTCTGCAGCTTTGAAGCTGTGAGTTCAGAGTCTCTCCTCCTCCCTCCTTGCTTGCTTTAAACTGCCCAAGTTAGAAGCATACAACAGATTCAGAAAGGTATAGGAGTGGCATAAACTCCTTTGCAGAGCCTGCTGTATTGCCAAAGTTATTTTTCTTTAAACAAACAGAAAACTACAGTTTGGGAGTAATAAGACTCCTTAGCCCCCAGCACAAGAATGTTATCCAACAGCTGGCTAAACACAATTCAGCACACAGGGCTGCCTTTGTAGGCTAGGGAACAAACAGTGGAAGGACCAGACAGGCGTCTTGCAGGGTAGCTCACCGTGACTATTGGGAAATCCCCTCATACACATTTTAAGATGACATTATGGTCTATGGCATTGTATAAAAGGGAAAAAAGGAAAGGAAAAAACCCCTTCTTTCTCAGTAGGCAGCTGCTGGAATCCATGCCAAGCCCTGCTCGCTGAGTGCAGCGCTTGTTTTCCCTATTTCTGCATTGTACAGATATGGCCCAGCTGAGCTACCTACCAAATGAAATATGCCTGTACTGTGACAAGTCTACCTGCTCTAAAACCACCCCAAGCAGGTTTAAAATACACCCAGGAACATTTCACAGAAATCAATTGCCAAATGCAAGCATTGCCTTTTCTCAATATATGAAGAATCCTTTGCAATTAGAGGCTGATTTTGACAGTCTTCAAAAAAAAAAAAAAAAAA
>VZRS01005275.1:84270-95317 GCA_013398055.1 Ifrita kowaldi | reverse complement strand
AAAAAAAAAAAAAAGAAGCAGCCCAAAATATAAATATCTCCATATCTATCCATCTTCAATGCCAATGCTTCAGGAGGCAGGAGAATGCTGTTCCACAGACACTAGCTGGATGGCAGCAATATTACTTCCAGGCTACACTATTCTAAACTGATTGCACTTAAGTGAATTCCTGAAAAGCATACTCCATGTCTCCCTAACATGAACAGACTCAGAAAACCATCTCCATTATCGTTCCCTGCAATCTGCATCCAAACCTGTGCGCTGAATAATTTATTTGAGACTAATAAGCCGTTTGCCAAGACCACTCCTTTTCCCACTCAGCCCCACACTCAATGAGCAACTACAGCAAGAAACACAGAGGCATTCACCGTTTCCTTAACTGGTAATTCTGGTAAATGCACTGCCCACAAAATAATCAGGAAAAAAATGAGAAGAGTTTTTTCCTCATGTATGGACACAACAGGTCTCTCTCTGTTTTGCGGAGGATGGCAACCTTTTCCTCACGTTGCCGACTCAAAAGCTTTCAGTCCAAGCCAAGAAGCAAACATTCTTGCCTGCCAATTCCTGCAGAGGTGTTGTGCCACCCTGTTTAACGCAGAAACATCTGGACACCTCTGGCAGCCCCCGAATGAGAGCGTGCAGTGCTGCAATGCTGTTTACTGTCAGGGCACCAAGCAGTTAACATCCTTGGCTGCTTTACCATCTTGCCTATAGGAGCATGGAACCGAGTGACTGGTTAGCTCGAGAAACAAAAGCAAAAAAGCTGACCTTGATGATCGATGGAATTGCTGCTCACAAAGTTATCATCCAACAAACAGTTAGCGGTTTGTAGCTTGTTTTATGCCTAACATTTGTTCAAGTGACAGAGCAGGTGGCACAGAGTCTTCCATCCCCTTTGTTTGCAAAAGCTGGGCACCATCTCGCAACGCTGCGCTCCCTGGCTCTTTACACTGAAACTGTACACGGTGTCAGGGAAATGTAGGAAGAGAGCTGCCGTGAATCCACACAGCTGCTTTGCACAGGATCCCACTGCAATCTCTGAAGTTACATAATGGAGATCAAGCACAGAATTCCCCCAGAAGAGTCATGCTTAGCCCTTACACAGGGAAGCGCAATCGGAGCAAAACCCGAGTGCTCTTTTGTGCTGATTTCAACCTTCCCAACTGTTCACGCAGTAGCAGATTGCAAAATTTGCACAAGGCAGTTGTAGCTTGTTCTCATTGGCTCCTCTCAGAAAGAGGTTTTGCAATGGGCTGCACCTAGGAGCTGCCTAAATTCCACGTAAAACCCAGTAGTAGCATTCAGCCTCAGCATGCTGCTAGTGTTCAGGAGATGCGCAGGACTGCACGTACAGAAATCACAGGATTACCACAGTCATCCGAGGGCATTTTCACCTGTGGGGTTAATAATTTCAGCACTGGCAAGTCTTTCATGGGAAATGGTAGAGGTATACACAAACTCTGACTGTAGCTAATCAATATAATATTTTACTTTCAGACGCAATGTCAGCTAATATGGAGAATCTAGGTTATAGATGACTTTCTCAGTCCAAAATATAAACATTACTGAGGCAGGAACTGACCGCAGCAAAATATGTATCTTCAGGGATTTGGATTGCAAGATGAGAGGAGATGTCCTGGTGACCAGTTCCATTGTTTTTAACCTGTAATAATTATAACAGCATGGCTCTGAATGGCTTCTAGTCTGTTCTCATATAGTTTATAAGATAGAGCTGCAGCAGTTCATGACTCTGTGAGTTGATGATCTTTCCCACTTCATACCAGTAGCGGATTTATCTGTTCTGACTTAGAATCAGAGATATGTTGGAAGGGTCATCTGGAGGTAACTTAGTGAAACCCCTGGATATCATCAACACTACATCAGGTCAGATGCAACTTCATCCTAAAAACTTTCAGAGATGGAGAATCCATGACCTCTTCCAGTGCTGACCTCCCAGGGAAAATAAATGTGCAGGAAATAAATGTTCATTCTGTATTCCTTACACAAACAGCCTTCACTGCACTGCTGAACTGCGTACATTTCCCTAGATCTGCCACTGAAAACACAAGGGGGGTGCCAAGGAATAAAGAGACTTTCCATACGAATTTAACCAAGTTCAACTCAAATCAGTAGCACCTCCAAATTGTAACCACCTGATTATCATTTAATCTCCAGAAGCTTCCATTTCAACTATTAACCAAACCACTAAAATGCTAGTGAACACCCTGATAGCAATTCCACTGTTCTACCGTGTGTTACCCATGAGAAACAGGAGAAAACCCAAAGATCACTTGCATATGAAACCTGAACTACACTCAGAAGTCAGAATTAGGGCTGAACCAACATGGTACCTGGAGTATGTTGGTTTATTCAGAATAAATAAGACACATTTTTCAATCAGACCTGGAAAAAGGGGCCCTTAAGTATCTATAAATATATATCCACAATCTTGTGAAAAACCTCCTATGCAAGTATATAAGGTATATAACTTTAAGGAATATCCAGGGATACACAGCCATGTTAGATGTCAGTGAAGAGAGAGGAAGGGGAAGAAGCAAGAATTGCAAAGAGAAAGACCAGTCATAATTCCCTCAGAAATGTAAAAAGGTTTAGATGAAGAAAGGCTTATGTGAGAGACAGCCTTATGCACATAGTGCTTGCAAATCTAATTCTTATACTTCATATAAACTCCCCACTAAGTTCTTTGTTAACAGCATGGGTAACTACCTTTCTTCCCTCTTCAAATCTCTAACATAGGTACTTTACTCTGTTAGATGATGATAGCTCTCAAAGTAATTCACTAGAAGACTCTAAATTAACCTAATATGACTTTCTCAGTTTAGCTCCAGAGCATACTTTCTCCCCCTTCAGAGAATGGAGAATACAGAAGTTGTCCAAACAGAACAGCTGAGGGTACAGGTACAAACTTTGGGTTGAGATCATTACTGCTTGTGTTCACATGAAAGCTTTTAGGCTGAAACACATGAAAAGACCTGGGATTGTTTTGGATGCTGCCTTGACAAGTCATCAATAAAAATTTTCCCAAGACCAATTTGGTGCCAGGATTTGAAGACCTCTTCTCAAACGTTTGATCACAAATCCAGGTCCATGTTAGTGCAGCTTTGTGCTGCCTCAGGGAGACACTAGCTGTCTTGGATTTGATGCAACGGTCCACAGGGGACAGGCTTCAGAGCAAAGATTCAGAAGCTAGATGAACATGAAGAACTAGGTACTCTAGATGAACATGAAGAACTAGAGCAATATACAGAGAGCCCAAAATAATCTTAATTCCTGAGTGCATAAAGGCTACTGATTTTCAGATGCTTTTAACTAAGTACTTCTTTTTATGGCTAATTGTCTGCTTGGTACAGTACTCCAATGCAACATGGATCCCTGCAAGTGTGATGTATTGAATGTCACTGAAAACAAAACTTCTTGTGTGGAAAATGAAACTTTTAGGGTGTCAGCTTTTCCTTTCGGGTAGAGCTCCACTTTGGGTCTTACTCCCTGAAGTCAAAGGAAGCAGAACTTCACCTCGGTTAAGCATAGCACAGGCACTGCAGAGCCTGGGCAGAAAAAACAGAATTAACCACAAATTTAGGCTGCCATCTCTGTATAGCTCTAAACAGTGTCACCTAGGAAGTAGGAACTGAAAAATAACAGAAACTTGGAGAAATGCTGTGGTTTCAATTAGAGCAGAATGCCACTAGTACACTTGTGAATATCAGTAAAATGTGGAGTTGCTAATTTGATTGGAACATATAATTGCAGGGAATGGTCCAGTTGATGGTTCTCAGCAAGAATCAGGCTTTGGGGTTCAATTTTCAATGACCTTTCTCTCTGTAATCTGCAGATGGAGAAAGAATGATCATTAGGCTTGAGGTTTCAACCCAAAAGCCAGGCAAAACTTGACGTTTCACTGAACTTGAAACCTCAAAGTGAACCTCAAGCGTGCAAACCTCATGGACGCAAATCAAAACAAACACATGTCAACGAGCAAAAACCACGGAGCTGCACACGGGTCTAAGTACTGAGCCATACTGGCTACTGGCCAGGGCATGAAGGGCCCTACACGTCACACAAAATACCAGCAGAAGTTCAGTGACCACAGGGTATGGCTAGACACACACTGCCACAGTTTGGAGACACTTAGGTCAATGTCATCTGAGAGCTCAAGCCCCAAAACAAATTTCTCTGCATTGTACCTCTTCAGTAAGTAAGATATCCTCTGAGGAGTTTTGTGTGACCACAGCTAAACTCCTTTGCTACTTGATGGGCTTCTTCAAAGCCATCTCCTGGCATCTCCTTGCTAAGCTGTAGGGTGTCTGGAATGGAGATCTAACTACCTCCTCATAAAAAAGACATGCTTTAGTTTTCCAAACAGTTAAAAAATAACCACGATTCCACCTTTTAAGTAGAATTTTCAGTAAAATACACCAGAATCTGCCTAGACCATCTGAGTGAATGCATGTAAAAAAAATAGGGAAATGGTGTTTCTGTATTTTCAGCACAGAGATGTTCATGACAAGAAACTGGTAAAGCACCACAGTTCTGCACTCTTCTCTTGCAGTCATCTGAAACCAGAACAATTTATTTGAATTCACTGATTATTCAGTACTACTCTTGGAAAAATTTCCCACATTTATTTGATTTTCTATGGATGTGTGATGGATAGTTTACTGCAATTACCCTCTCAAAGTTTCAGGTACTTCAGCACTGGCCACACATGCTTGCATTTGTCAGCTGTTTAATCATATTTGAGAACCTGTTTCCAGCGTGAGTACAAATGCTATCTTTAAAATTTGAGTGATGTTTTTCTCTATATTCACCCATGTATGATTGTTGTAGAAAATGCCTACATAATTTAAGGGACTGAGTCCACACAGCTTAGGCCTTGTCCTGTTGGAACTCTGCAAACTCTTTGTGTGAGAAACAAGATTTCAGCAGCAGTCCCGGACAGGAGCAGAAATAGGGCAACTAACTGAGCAGAATGTGATACATTGATGTAAATGCAACCAAATGATAAACAACACTGAAAAAGATACAATTTTCTCTGCATTTGTGAAAGTTTCCTAAGGTTAATATTTCCATCATTCTTCAAACTTACTAAAAACTCTTTCCAACAGATAGGTTAGTCCTGGGGCCAAACTCTTCTCACAGCTCAAAAGCAGCCTGCATAATATATATGCCAGTGTAAAACAGGTTGGGACACAAGTTAATGTAGAGGACTGTAATTATTGTAATGATGTAAAAATAAAATAACATTTGAAAAAAGTATTTGGAAGCATATGTTAAAATGTACAACTTGTAGTAAAATATCAATGCTTCACTAGCTCACTTGTCATTGAATTTCAAGTGATCTTATAATTCCCTTTTATTTTCTTGGAAGTGTAAAATAACACTACTGTAACATAATTCTGGAATATTTAATTGCTACAAAACACATCACTTAAGCTACATCACCAAAAACATGACCACTGAACTGTGTCATAAATCTTCCATTAGATTTGCATTCATGCTGCATCAAGACCTTGATTTTGACTTCAAAACTCAAATGTTACTTTGTTTAGTAAATCAACACATCAAAAAAAGAATTTAATCTGAACACAAAAGTTCCTCATGCAAATACCCTATTTTCCTTAAAAAGTCTCACGGTCATTAGTATTGGGTTAATGAACATGGAACACTAGGAAAAGTGATGCAAATTTCAGGAAAGGAGGAAGTTATGCAGTCTATCAGTTCTTCACTCTGAGGGTGGTGAGGCACTGGAACAAGATAACCAGAGAAGCTGTGGATGCCTCATCCCTGAAGGTGTTCAAGGCCAGGCTGGATGGGGCCCTGAGTGGCCCAGTCTAATGGAAGGTGTCCCTGCCCATGGCACAGGGGGTCGGAACTAGATCATCTTCAAGATCCCTTCCAACCCAAACCAGTCAAGGATTCTGTGATTCATACAACCCAAACTACAAACCCTAACGTGTTTCACCTGCCTGTGTGATGAAGTGGTTACGTGGACATCAGAATTGCACATGCAACACCTACAAGTCCCTGACCTGCTCAGTCAATTAATATCATACCTATATAAAAATTTAATAACCAGTTTTGGAGGAAGGGTAAGGGTGGGGGGTAATTTTAAATTTTAAGCTCCTCAAGTAAAAACACACAGAAGACATTACAACCAACTCCTTAGTGAAAGTGCTGACAAGGCAGTTAATATTTGGTCTTTGGCAAAAGACTGGTTTCCTTTCCTTGGCTGCCCAGATTTTAGATGGGTATTTTACATCAAACATGCTACGAGTTCAAAGTGGAAGAGCTATGTTTTTTCACCTGTGAGTGGTTTCAACTTAGACTTCAGCACTACTGTCAGGAAGTCAGTTTTTCCATGCTTGTAACTGTAAACAAAGATTGTACGGCACATCTCCAAAAGTGATAGAAGGTCAAGGACCAAACTGCAAGTGTGACAGACTGCTTCCAGAAACCAAAAGTGTAATGCTGAAGTGAGAATAACCACACATTCAAACCCTGGTTGATGCTCCTGTCACTCAGCTGTTTGGGCAGTACAATGAATGCATGCAAACACAACCTCACATACTGTTTTTTAATACATATATCTATGTAAACATATAATTTTTGTATATATATATATGTCTGTTTTCATATATACTTATACATATGATACACACCTATAAATATATATCAGTGAAAAGTGTGTATCTGGCTGAAATGGTGAGTAAAGATTAGGGAGAAGAGCCAGCATCACTTAATACTAACATTGCCTCCCACTCACTTTTTAACCATTATTTTTGACTCTGTCAAGCTTTATTCCCATCTCTACTTGGTTTTATTTTACCTCATTCTATAAATGTAGAGTAAAATAATTTCTAAGAAGAGTCCTTCTCCCCAAACCATAACATTTCTGTTGATATTTTCATTGTAAAACATTACCAATTCCAAGAATTGTTGCCAGAATTTATAACTTTATAACAATATATTTTGTTCATCAGGTTGTTGCTTTTTGCTTCTCCTCAGGTTTGAATTCAAATTTGCTAATGTTAAATTTTTTTTCTTACATCTGAACTTCTAAATGTTATTTTAGTGGACATATTTCACCCCCTTCTGCCCTTGTGTGAGTTTTATAACATTACCTAGTTATACACAAGTTCTACATGTTTATTTTCATCTACAGGCCCCCAAGCTGAGGTTCTTCAGATGAGTACTTACAACCACAATTGAAGCCTGTAGAAATTGTCTTGTTAATACAACATAATGCATCCCAAACAGAATACTGTGAACAGGTGGAGACTCTGAACAAATGTCCACATTACTGAGGAACAATTTCACTGCTGGTGTTTGTCACATTTAAGTGTTTGTGCCCAAAACCTTACAAAGGTTCTTCTAACTTAACTGTGTTTGCAATATCATAAATGGTGTAATTTAGGTCATTGTTTGGGACACAGAAGTAACTGGGTGCATATTTCTGTTGACCTATAAACCTTAATCTTTCGATTACCTTAACAAATGTTTGCAGCCCATCTCATCTGCTACTGTACTAACCAAGCAGTATTCATGACAGAACTAGAGCCTCCTGGCAGGGGCATGGAAAAAAAAATAAAAGCAAAGTAACAGCAGAGCTTAGGAAAGAAGGTTTGAAGCCTGATTATTATCAGAAATGAAGACGAAGCCCAAAGCCTGATTATTACCAGAAATGAAGACAAAGTCCAAAGAACAAACTGAAGAAAAGCAAATTTATTCAAAAGCCCTAAAATTAGACCTATTTAAGCTCATGTACTAAGTTCTTGCTTACATTCTACTGTCTTCAGTATGACAGAAGCACATACTTCCCTGGTCTTCGCTGGGAAAGACCCTTTTCTGAGTCAGGGCTACAGATGTTATTCTGACTGAACAACATAAAAGCCTCAGATGCATGTTATTAATTTGAGAACTGCAGAAGTGTTTAACTGTATTCAAATTGTGAAAAACTTTGAGGAGCTCTAAAAATAATTATGGCCAATAGGTTGAATGTTTCCTGGTCTTACATCCAACCTCAAGAAGTCATTTTCAAATGTCTCTGCGCTCAATTGCCATTTAAAAGCTGATTCAGTCCCTCTGACTCTGACAACCATTACTAGATTCAGCTTTGGAGTATTTTGGTTTTGCTCATCGTTAGCATCCCATTCTGGGCTTTCAAGCATTTCAAAATATCTCAAAACAAAACCTGTTGACAGTGAAACATGATCTATGAAAACATGACTCCAGACTAGAAAAACTTGCTATTCATCAGATTTGGACCCAACCAACATGCTGTGCTCCACTATTTAAGTATTGTTAAATACTTACAATGTTAAATATTTAGAGACATTGTTAAAGGCCTTTTAACCAACCTAACAATTTAATGTTAAGTGTAACAACAAACAAAGTTGACACCCAGTCATGCTATCAGCCCATATATGTTTTATGGCTAATGAAGGCCGACCCTCCTCCAATTTAGCAGAGAGGAATTCTTCCTGTAAACACAAATTCCTTTACCTCTGTGGATGCCAAAATAACTTTCACCAGTAAGATTACAGTTGCTCTAACAAGGCCTATGACCACTGCTAAAGAACCTTCTCTGAATAAGCCTGAACAAGACCGAGAACGAAATGAAAACAACATAACAGTTCTTTAGTGTGTCCTTTGCTTTATTCATTACTAGTGTCAGTGATTATCTAATTGCCACAAATCCCAAACTACACCTTTCTGCCCTCAACCTACAGAGGACCATCTCCATGAGAGCAGGTGGTTTTTTCAGGTGTTTTTTTCCCCCTAAACTATGCCTTCTTAAACCAACTATCTTCACCTCATTACCTAAATTAAAAAGACACCAATTTCTGGATGTACTCCTCCAACAAAGCATACTCAATTAACCTGCTGCCTTTGCCCTCCTTAAATCAACAAAAAACTTCTTCAGACTTTAATGGATTTGAATTTCACATATGGTATCAAAACATCTCGATACGTGTAATGCTACAGCCTTTTCATTTATACTGAGAGCAGCTGCTAAGCTCCTGATACATTGTGTGCAAACACGATTTCTTTTGAGAGAAAAATACTACCTTTTTCCAACTTTTTGGACAGGAAGGGGCATTTTCCTGCAACAGGAAAATATCTTCCAAACATTAAAGTCTTGACAGAGTTACCAGTCAGACAGGAGACAGACTAGTCTCAAAATGAGTAACAATGATACATTCTTTTCTTTTCTAGAATTACATTTTTAAAGCACTTAAAACCCCAAACCAACCCAAACCGAAACAACAAAAAAACCCCACAAACAACAACAATAAAAAAAACCCTGTCCTGAAAAGAAAACAAAACCAAACCCCTGTTATTTTTAAACAAATTGGAAGAATGAGAGACACATTTGCATTTGCTGTGCCTGCAACAAGCCATCCTGCAGATCAGCTCTCAGCTGGACCACGTTCCCCTAACACCAATTCCATTTGTTAGGATAACCAATTTAAAACGAGTACTTCTGTTACAGAGTCTGGCCATAAGCTGCAATCACTAACTGCCAAATTTATATATACGATACAGATGCATATGGATGCAGTTACCACAGATTTTCACCCGTGCTGTTTCAGTGGCCTTTGCTTCACCAGGGACACCTCTTCAGCCCCAAAGAGCTCTACTTCTTCAGCTTCCCGTGCTAGCAAAATGAAAACAAAGGCTTTCCCTATAAAATGAGTAGCAATACCACATACCACCTTCTCCAGAGGAGGAGAAGTATGTGATGCTTAGTCCCCACTCAGGTTAAACCATGACACATGCTGGTAAAAAATTAAATGCAAAACCACAACGACTACTGTTTTCTTGCATTATTCCTTCAAACCTAACAAGATTTCTGATTAAAAAGCAATATTTGTTCCCCTGGATAATGGTTGCATTTGAAAGGAAAACCATCCCCAAAACTAAGGAGCACTATCTGCATCCTCCATGCTAACATGAAGTGAAGTAATGCCTTTCGTCCAGGACGGTGGGCCCGGTAAGTACAGCTCAGATAATAAAAAACTGCAGGTAACAGGGCTCTGGGAAGCACAGTACTGTGACTCAAATAAACACAGACATCTGAACATGTTTCTTCTTGGTCCACATGCTGAAGATTTTAGCAAAGAATTAATTAGACATTGCTTTTTGAAATGGACAGCCTCATGCAAAACTGCTGGAGGCAGAAGTTAGAGGTTTTCATTTCCCACCCTGCAGAAGACTACAATTCTCACTGAAAAAGTTCTAGCATGCATTAAAGAGAAACAAAGTGACAAATCCTAAGGATTTTTTTTTTATAAAAGATATCTAAAATAAAAAAATAACCCTTTTAACATCTCTTTGAAAAAAGCTGAAACAAGAAATAATCTAATGCATTTGTATAAATACTTTTCCTCTAATCTTTATTTACAGACAATTTTATTCACAGATCACTACGTTGTTACATCAGAGAATTAAGGTTGGTGGAGTGTGAATTCACCCACATTTCATATGTTCTTTTAGATAAAGCTTTCTTCTGAATTTGCCAAGTTTTTAAGCACACTTGAGAAACAGTCACTGTTTTAATGTTTGAACTTTTAAATTATTGATTAAGTCCACACAGACACTCAAGATTAACTGCAGTTTAATGCTGTCCACTTTTATGAATGTAGGAAAGGGCATCTGTAAAACATGAATATAACTCAAGGAATACAAGTTTGCACAGCTACAAAAGAAAGAGGCAACCAGAGCAAGATAAGAAGAAGCGATTATGTTAAAGATGAAAATGTTTCAGGAACATATAAAGAACAAGCATTCTCTGTTGGAAAACAGAGCCAGAAGGACACTGTGCAGAGATAAAAACACCACATTGTTTGCACAGCACTGTGAAATCCTTCCACAACAGCAAACTTTTACAGTTTGCATACATCCATGGTGCACACTATTTCTCAGAAACAGGTATATCTTAATGATAAACAAAAAAACGTGAAAATGGGTAAGTTTAGTTCTTCTACTAACACACTGAAAATCAATAATTGATGACGATGAAGCC
>VZRS01005275.1:817-84205 GCA_013398055.1 Ifrita kowaldi | reverse complement strand
CCCACTTTTTTTTTTTTTTTTTTGAGATTTGGCCAAGGTTCAAGGATATGGAAACAACCCAGCCTGTTTAGTGCACAGGGGGCTTGATGGGAATAGAGCCCACTCATCTGCTCACTGTTTTTTTTACCTTACCTGAAGTTGGGATAAATTTGATCCCCTGTGTACAGATTCTGCAGAAAATAAATACAAGATACAAAGGTGATAAATTGCCATCTGACATTGACTTGTACCCACTTGTACATGTCAACTTTTTATCATTTGGTAAGCATACGAAATACCTCTTTACACCAATTTCTACAGTACATTCATTTAAATGTCTCTTTTTCAAAATCAAAAATCAGTAGAAACTGTTCATGAAAAAGGAGAGAAAAAAGTGCTTGAATTAATCCTATCTAAGAGAAGATTTTAGAAAGGGATACATTAATTCCTGCTGAATGCACAGCAGTACAACATTCAGCAGTAATTTAAATCTATATTATATTTAATAAAACCACAGCGTGTTCTCTTGTCCCATTAAAACTGCATTCTACCTTACCAGGTCTGAATAATTTGTGTTAAACTGATTGCTACAGTTCTTAGTAAGAGCTCTAATTGCATTCCTGGTACAACTTAAAATGATAACCTTATCTTAATTAGTAGCATGCTACAGAAATGCTTCTGAAAGCTGTGGAGGATTAACCTGCATTTTTAAACTGAAGCCTTGGGGTTTGGGTTTTTTGTGGTGTTTTGTTGTTTTTTTTCTTTTCTAATTTCATCTCCAACACAGGAACTACTGCTAATTTATTGTAAACAAAAAAGAGAAGGGCTGGGACAAGGGAACGCTGCCCTTTGCGAACCTGGGGGAAAGCTTCCAACTTCAGCACACACTGAAGGTGTGCAGAGGTAAAAATTCTGATCAATTACAGAATAAATTAAAAAAAAAAAGAAAGAAAACAACCAAAACCATAAACAAACAAAACCCATCACCTAAAAGAACCAACTTACGCACACCACCACCCCATAACAAAACCAACTCAAAACATTCACGTGGGCAATGTGCTGCAGACGCCCACCAACAGGGTCTCTGATGACAGAACCAGAAGTAACTCCAAAGCTGCAAGTACAGCTGCCTGCCCAGCTCATCAGCCACCGAGATGCTGTCCAGCTGATGTGACTTCTAGAAGCATACACTTCACAATATGGCAAAGGAATACCACTGATTTGTCAGAGTCAGAAAAATTAATACCAGTTAAATTTGGTGGCAAGTGACTAAAAGCCCATTATGCAAATACTGCTATCCTGCTCTAGCCTGAGCTTGGGGGAATATTTTTTTATTTGTTGGATTTCTTGCTACATTTAAGCATATCCATGTTGCTGTTCTGTGGAAAAAGTGATACAGCTTTCTAGCTTAATAAACAAATAGTAATCAGGTTTATTTAGAAAGCAACTCATCAAGCAGCGGCTGTATAAGGCATCTCCTCACAGAAGGCAGTACTGGAACTGCGCTCTGTAACAGAGTCCAAATGCTTCAAACTTTTGTCATATATTTTACCATTGTTCGTGCTACCGTTCTGTTCAGCACTTATTTTATGAGTCCCATCTTAATCCAGCAAAAATAACAAAACTGAACAAAACAATCCCCATTCCCTACTATTAATTTCCTTGGACTTCTGTGCCACTGATCATGTACCACAGTATAACTACAGTGAGCTACCAAGCAGTAAAGGCCAGGATTAGGGTTCCAAGAAATTACTTTTTGTAGCCGTATCTTTTCCAAATTAACTTCTATTTCCAACTTTTCAGCAGCAAGGAAACATCCAGTTTTTTAGCCCGGTTCACTAGTTATATCCCAGGCCCCGTAGGGCACAGATCACCCTGAAGGCTTCTGTGTGCACCTATCTGTATGAACACAGCATGATGGGATTCTCCATGCTGTGCTGGAGCTCCACAGAGCCAATTATGGATACTGAAGCAATAAGGCGGTGTTTCAGAATCGCTGCTTAAAAATGAACACGTGCAACGTGGCACACACCCATATGTATGTGGGCATCCCTGAACACATCCCTGCACAGTCCCCTAATATTTCACTTTTCACATGCAAGTAAAATGATTAAACTCCCCCAGAAATGGTGAGACCTCTGTCAGAGCTGTAGTATTTTCCTCACTGAAGCAATACACATCTGTAAGGTGAAACATGCATTCATTCGTTACTTTAAAGGGAATGCCCACAAAGCAAGAATCTGCATTACTTTTTTGTTCAGTATAGCCAAGAGATGCCTACAGATTTTTTACATAATTACTAAGGAGTTAGCTTTTTGATATGAGACTGATTCACATCTCAGCCTTTTCTTTAACTTTTACTGATGACATGGAGTGGAAAGAGAGGAACTGAATGAAAATCATCACTTATCCAAGACTGCATGCCTACTGTTTCTGCTTATGGCAGTGCACGAGCAGAACAATCAGCTTTGCCTCTGGAGTGATCCCAGCCAGTCCGTTAGCTAGTCCTTATAAATCCATCCATCACCTCTATGAAAGTCACTGCCTTCCTTTTACCAAAGATAATGTATGTTATTGGGATTATACCACTGCATGCGAAGTCATTAAAGAAAGATAGACCACAATTTATGACCAAGTGTGTGGACAGCAGGGCATTATTTTAACCATAAAATCACAATCTGCAAGGAGAGTGGCCAAACCAGAGGAGCCATTAAAGACTTATAATTAACATCAATCAATATGACACTACTGTTGACATCTTTATTACTTTAAATACACTAATCAAATACTTCTGCATTCAGATAGAAAGATTGATAGGCAGACAGGCAGAGAGAACATCCCTACAGAGAGCAATTTTAAATTATCTATTCAAAAGGTAACAAAAAATAAGCACACCAGCATAATCACATGGAAATGCAGTGCACTGACTGAAACCATTTTCAGCTGGGATATTGGACCTGGGATGGCCAAGCTTGCATATCAAATATATCAAATCTGCCCTGTAAAAATACGTACCTGTATGCCTTAGCCCTGCACACAGCTACTGACTCTCCTAAACTAGAGAACACATATCCCATAGACATGCCCCGCTGTAGGCTACTTTGCATTAGAAAAATAAATGGAGCACTGGACCTCACAGCGCCACTCCATTTTTCATCTCCACATTTTCCCAGACAGGAAGTTAGACAGAAGAATATCATGGTATTATTTGCATACCCACCATTATGACGGTCAATATTATCTAATTGCAACCACGTGCAATTTCCTACCACACAGACACTAAAATACATTGTTACTGCTGCTGCTCATACAAACATTTCAGTAGGAAAGAACAAGAAAGTGTTTCACTTCTCAGGCATTATGTTCTTGTACCTTACTGGATACCTTTTTGAGAAGCAGCTCCTTTCTCCATAGAACATTGGCTGTGACATTCAAGAAAGGAGAATTGGACGAGTAGCAGGAACCAAATAAATGCACGCCAGCTCTTTTCAGAAAACGTTGTTTTGGAAGAAATGGTGCTGCCAACATCAGGTAAGGTTTTAAGAATCCCTACTTTTTTCCTATTTCTATTTTTCTATTTTCTATTGTTCAAGTGGGGATGATAATTGTTGCGGTGGCCCAGCCCGCTCCGGGGGCTGATGACATCAGGTGAGTGGATTTCCCCGCCCACGACAGCGACCCCGGGGGCGGGTCTATGGGAGGCACCGAAGTCTGAAGGAACCGCCCCTTGGGCGTCTCCCCGGAGTCCATCTCCTCCTCCGTTTCTAGAAGTTTCTAAGTTATTTGAGCTGTGATTGGTTCGTTCGTTTATGTTTATGTATAAGTTCTGTTACATATGTAATCGGTTTCTAGAATGTTCTTCCGCGTTCGATGTCTGATTGGCTCTATGTTGTATGTCCCTCCTCCTATCCCTTGCCATTGGTTGGCTGTCACCCCACATCGTTTACCCGTTGGTTGTTTCCCTGGGTCCGCCCCTGAGACCTCCCCGTATAAAAACCCGTGTCAAAGTCCCTCCTCGCCTCTGTTGCTCGCCGACTTCCAAGTTAATAAACCTGTTCCTGATACAGCAAAGAGGTCCTCCTCTCGGTCCTTCGTCTCTGCCTTTCGCGAATTACCATCGGATTGCAGCCAGCCTTTTGTGCGCTGAGAGCACAAGGCTCCCATTGAGCTTTTGGACACTTAAGCTTGGCCCAGCCATTCGGCNGGAAGAAATGGTGCTGCCAACATCAGGTAAGGTTTTAAGAATCCCTACTTTTTTCCTATTTCTATTTTTCTATTTTCTATTGTTCAAGTGGGGATGATAATTGTTGCGGTGGCCCAGCCCGCTCCGGGGGCTGATGACATCAGGTGAGTGGATTTCCCCGCCCACGACAGCGACCCCGGGGGCGGGTCTATGGGAGGCACCGAAGTCTGAAGGAACCGCCCCTTGGGCGTCTCCCCGGAGTCCATCTCCTCCTCCGTTTCTAGAAGTTTCTAAGTTATTTGAGCTGTGATTGGTTCGTTCGTTTATGTTTATGTATAAGTTCTGTTACATATGTAATCGGTTTCTAGAATGTTCTTCCGCGTTCGATGTCTGATTGGCTCTATGTTGTATGTCCCTCCTCCTATCCCTTGCCATTGGTTGGCTGTCACCCCACATCGTTTACCCGTTGGTTGTTTCCCTGGGTCCGCCCCTGAGACCTCCCCGTATAAAAACCCGTGTCAAAGTCCCTCCTCGCCTCTGTTGCTCGCCCACTTCCAAGTTAATAAACCTGTTCCTGATACAGCAAAGAGGTCCTCCTCTCGGTCCTTCGTCTCTGCCTTTCGCGAATTACCATCGGATTGCAGCCAGCCTTTTGTGCGCTGAGAGCACAAGGCTCCCATTGAGCTTTTGGACACTTAAGCCTGGCCCAGCCATTCGGCTGCAGGAAAGTGTCGCTTGCCAGGCCCACCGGGCAGCCTAGCGGTCGACGCGACCGATAATAATACTTTTTAAGAAAAAATGCAACAACTGCGTGTATATTCAGATCACATTTGGTTGTAAGTGTACTATGGAATTTCACTTTGGAAAGACATGCATGGCTTTCTGTCCTGTGGAAATCAAGTAGAAATAAGCATTTGTTTTGCTTTATTTAAAGATACCCAAACAAAAAACCCTCAACCAAACAAAACAAAAAAACTCCCCTCCCAACACAACAAAACAAAAGCAGAAACAAAAACACAAACTCTCAAAAAAACCCCAAACAAACAAACCCCAGACTACTCTACAAGCAACATGAGAGGTTTTATGCTGTGCTTGTCCTGGTGAACACTTCTTTGGAGAGGTCAATGACAAGCCTGCAGCGACTGCATGCACTACGAGCATGAGGACCAGCAAACCTGTGTGAAAAGCACCAGAAAAAGGCAGCACCTCTGCCCTAACAGGCTGTGCTTCCTGAACGGCTGAGCCACACAGCATCCCTGAGCCATCCAGCCTCCAAAGACCTGGAAATCATCTTCTGTCAGTGATTTCACTCATCTTTCTCAGCTCCATAGCAGGGAACTGAACTCTCACATACTATGTGAAAGCCTTACAGAGCATTAAGTAATGAGAAAAATGCAGTAATTTGTCTATTGAAGATCCAATTAGTTTAAGCCAATATTTATCAAATCACTTTCCTTAAAACATTTTACTTCAATTTTAAGTGAGTTACACTAATTTGGGTTGGACCATCCTTCTCTAATGAAACTGCCAAGCCTTTCAGATGCTTTAATTCATTTCCAAACACAGTGGAGCCCCATAAAACAAGCAGAAAGAGGCTGCTCAATGTATGTGGGGTTGCAGTGCATTAAAACAAACTAATGTATCGAGTGAGAAAACTAATGAATGCTTTTACGGGGGGAGGGACTGAGACTGAGGTCTGAAAGGACACACTGCAAACCGGGCAGCCAGCCATCTGTCTACCAGGATCTCCTTTGCGTCCTGCTGGAAAAGCAGCTTCTGTATCAGAGGTCTGCCCAGCTCCCCACCGTCCCCATGAGACATTCCCGGCTGCCGTCGTTTACTGCCTCAGTGGGAACACACATCCCCTAATCCGAGCAGAGGATTGCGAAAGAGCCTCCGACTACTTGTTTAGTTATGGCGACCTTATCATTTGTGGAGAGCGGCACACAGGAGCAGGTAGCCACAGCAAGCTGAGCGGCCGTGAGCCAGCAGCAGAGCCGGCCGTACCAAAGGCTGTGCGGCGCGCCCGAAAGCCAGCAGCTGGCAGCAAGCAGGAGTCATGCGCAGGGGAAATGACAGCCGTCAGGGTGCAGCCGCTTCCTGCTCCCCGCTTTCGGCCTCTGCCAGAACCAAAACAATGCTTCCATCTGAGCAAACATCCTCCGCGACAAAGGGGAAGGGTACGACTCGCAGCGGCATTGTTCGCAAATACCCAGCTCACTCAGCATCCCCAGTCCGAAAGGGGCTGACACTGTATTTTCCATAGATACACTTACATAATAAATAATACAAGCACCAGGTATGTTGTGATCACTGCTGCGTGTCCAGGTTCTCCACACTGATTTTTGTGTGCATTAGGCTTGTTTTGGGCAATCTTCCATGAACAAAAACTTTGAAAATGCTTCTGCTTTGACAGCGGGGCCCAAACAGCCAGGTGAGAAGCACTGGGACTGGGGGAAAAGGGAACTCGTGAAGGTGGATGTTACAGTGGGACACAGAACACCAAAAGGAAACGTGACTATGTGAAGAGCAGGTAAAGATGAGAGAAACAAGAGATAGCCAGAGCAGTGTTAGAAAACAGAATGAGGAATATCAGGGATCCTGTAATACTTTCATTAATTACATATTCATTTCCTATTTGTGTCTGCATTTATGTTCATTGAGCATATACCAGGAGTTTTGCAGATTTAAGTTTTGTATTGCCACAAGGCATACATGCTACATTCTCTTCATCTTTTGTTACCCTACACAATCAGCCCAGGAACAATCTTTCCCTGCCAAAAATACAGTTTCCAGCAGAATCTGAATGAAATTCTGCACTTTATCCACTCTTCTTTTCTACCTGAGGTCACTGAATGCCCTTTATCCATAAATCCGACATTTTTTACCTGCTCATAGGAGGTTTTAGGATGCTTGTAAGTACAAGGTGGCAGCATAAGAGGCCTTGCAGAAATGCAAGGTATTCATGTGACGTGTTTTTCTAGCCTGTGTGCTTTCTAGTGTGTTTCGAGTGTTGACCTGACAAAGCAGGAAAACATATGGAAAAAACTATTTCTTGCATGACACCTTCTTTCTTCCTCTCTCACAGTTCCCTTCCACCCTCCATGCCCCTCCACATTGCAATGCACATCACTGCTGTCAGAGCAGCATGAAAATATATGCAGGTACAACACCGGCCTTTTACAACTGTCTGAGCCAACGGTATTAATCATCAACTGGGATTTGAAAATCATAACCAGGAGACAGCAGTCGCGACAGCTCTGCAGCATAATGACTAAATATGCAGAGCAACGTGGAAGAGGAGAACACACTCTGTGTCTTTTAGTCTCTGTGCAATTGAGAGGTATGTTAATAAGCATGTTCATTTGAATGGCTTTTATTGTAACAATAATTTTCTTGCTCCACTGGATTTTTTTATTATATTCCTTAGAGTAATAACATTAATCAAGGCACTGCTACATGGCACTGTCAAAGAAAAAGCACATCCTGAGTGAGCCTGCCTATCACAGAACCACTAGTGAATGCTTCAAGATTTATCATGGGCCTTGAGATCACATATTCCCCACACAGGCACACGTGCACACACACACACACACACGCACATTTTTTCATAAATGATTAGATAGCATGGGCATGGGGGAGGAGAATAACTACTCCTTTAACTTAAAGGTTTATGCCAACATTTAATGCAATCAGTTGAATAATAGGACTCTCCATAAGATAACGTTCCTTTGAATAATACATGGGCTAGAAAGACTGTATTTAAATGAAAATGCATGAGCTGGGCTTTTAGTCACTTTGTGTGACAGCAGCAAAAGGTAAATTTTCAGCAGGGCTTCCTTTGAGGTGCACAGAGCACATGGTGAGCTTTCACCTCAAATGCAGGTACAAAACCTTGCAGAAATGGTATCACAATCCCTGCACCACCAGCACACTCTGGCCAACAACAGTTCCAGAGTGTCCACACACCCCAACACATGCTTGAAACTTCTGAAGTTCAGATGGAATAAGCACATAAGAAAAGCTGGCTTTCGGAATCACAAACCACAGCTCCCAGTACACAAGCCCTGAAGGCCAGCGCTGTTCTGAGCCCACCAGCCAGAGCCCCGGAAGGCTGACGGGTGCTCATCCCAGCCACTGCCTGTGCCTCCCTGGAGCAAGTGCTGGAGGAGTGACCTGGGAGAGTTCAGCGCTGGGAACTGCTCTGGCAGCCTCGCCCTGTCCTCGCGTTACCCCTCGGGCTTGCCAGCAATGATGACAGCTTTGCTCCCTTTGAACTGTCTGACGGAGCACGAGGGCTGACTTCAGCTGGCTCCTGTGCAAGGCACAGCGCGCCGTGCCTGCACCACAAAAATCTATGGGAGCTCAGCTATTGACTTCAAGGGCTGCAGCACCAAGTCCCTTGGAGCAACTCCTTGTATAACCGTCTTGAGAAACAGTCTGTGGTTTCCTTTAAGAGCCATTAGAGAGCTTTACATAGTTTTATGTCTAGAACTTAAAATGCTGGTATCTAATACAAACCCAAAACTTAGTCACAAAATACATTTGATATTTATCCATGGCTAGAACTTGCTCAATTAAACTATTCCAACAAACATGACAAATATTATGCAGCACAATAACACTCAGCTGAGGACAGCATGTATGCCTCCAAGCAGAGCAAAACATAAATCTTAAAAATTAACAGCCTCTTGAGATATGCAAATACCTTAATTCCATGTAGTTGTCCAAATAGTTGTTGCAATGCGAGCTCTTTTATGGGTTATTTCATGTTTACAAGGGTCACAGTACTGCTTACTGATTTAAAGGCAGAGTCAAAACGTTTTTCTTCTCCTTAATTTCTATTTTGTTCCAGCTCTGCTTATTCTAGTCTGTTGTACTTGGCATTAGGAGCTGTGACAGTTGTTCCTCATATGAACTGCAGTTTACACATTTGCAGCTCTCCTCCCTGTGTAATACTCTAACAGCTACCTTGCAAAAAAGAAAATGTAGCTTATTGATTGAATGTCATTGATTCCAACACCATCGCTGCTGGATAAAAATAAAAACCCCAAACCCTAGGTGTCTTCATTTTAGCATCTGGAAAACATGTGCATTAGGAAGTTTAGACATATTCCAGAAATGATACACAAACACTGCCAAGTTCTGTCATTGGCCTACAGTAAAAGCCAGCAAAGAAGAAAATAACTCCCATGCTTTAAATCCCAACTATCCCATGTAATTCAGGCTTTGCATATTTAATAGTAAGCAAAACTGTATCTCTACATCTATACCTTTGCACAATAACAAACTTCAGTAACTTATTGCTAATAAAATATATACCATTTGTCATATTTATTTATAAAATACCAATTACGTGTACAAAAGCCTGAAGCTTAAAACTGAAGCTGCTCATGATGGTTATGAAACTGAGGGCTAAATGTGCTCCAAAGCAATGGAATAGTTTGCCAAACTCAGCTGGCCACTCTGCCCCTCCCTACTTGGAAAAAGGCTTATGTGGGGGGAAAAAGGGCCGTAACTCTGCCTAGAGATACGTTGCAAGGGATTGATAAGCTTTGGGATTTGTTCTTCTTTTTTAAAATGCTATTTTAAACTTCAATTTTTTTCTTCTTCTTCCATGGGCAGTTTGTTGGGACTGTTCCATTTGTTGGTTTCTATCTCCTGCCTGAAACAATAAAACCGTGATTTCTTGAAACTCTTCTTGAGTAACTGGAACAGCCAATGAGAAAACCTTTTTCTCTCTCACTGTTAAGAACAGAGGTGGTATGCTGCTGTGGTTGGGCTTTCTAAATTCTCATTTTGTTTATTTTTGTATTGTTGTGGTCAAGATACAATGCCTGATTAGTGCAGGAAGAACTTATGTTACATGCTGCTAAATCCATTCAAGCAACTGCTTTCTGGTAGTGATGGCATAATTATGTTATATAGTTATGTTTCTTATCTGCTGGCTGCTCCATTTCTGTATATATAGCACCATATGAACTATCAAGAGATCTGTAAGTTTTATTACATGCACATTGCGATGATATTCTGCATGAAAAGAGGGAGAACAGCAGATGTGGTACGCGGTCATGAGTTAGGAGCAGAAGCTCATCTCTGGTTAGGCAAAGGCCACTGTATTGATCACCTCTTGTAAGGACTATGGTAGCCTGGGAACCAACTGCTTCTCTTTATGAAGTCTCACAGATATTAGGGAGAGAAGTAATATTGGAGACTCTCATGGAGACTGGGTTGGGTTTAAAGCAGAATAAGACACTGCCCTGGTGGAAATAAACATTAGAATAAATCAAACCTGGTATAAACATTACCTGTATGCCAACTGTATTTACTCACCATTCCAGCCACTCCCCACTGGCCGAGGGCACCCCTGTAACAGCCTGACCTTGAGCATGCCAAACAAGCCTTGGTACGGGCCCAGCTTCACAAGTCTACATTTCTTGTCTGACTGAAATTCAACATGCCACTTGTATCAAGAGGATGAAGAGGACCTAAGGAGCAGGGTTAGATGGCTGCAGTGTTCACACACACAACCGAAGGCTCAGTTTACCCAGTCCCAAGTGGTGGTACTAGAATTTCTAAACACTGGCTGCAGTGTGCTGGCAATGCCTGCTGCCAGCGGCTGCCCACAGGCATCACACAAGGACCATAGCTCCTGTTGTGGAAGAGAGACAACAAACAAGTAATTATGCAAGATAACCACAGGGTTTCAAAAGGGAAGCCCCCACCTCATTACACTCCTGGAATGCAGGTATGGTCTTGTTTCACTATGTCCTTTATATGTTGCAATAACTGGCTTGTGACATTTCCATTCCTTTTGGAAGCAGTTGATCACAAGCCGTGTGTTAAGTGGCCTCGTGACTATAGCAGTAAGTGGCAGCAAGTAGAAATTTTTATACAATCCACTTCAGAAAAAGAAGTCTCATTTTGCAGCTGGAGACATTAGCTCAAACAATTTAGGAAAGCAAATGTCCTCTTTTCAACACCAACTATAGTTCCTAGACAAGGGAAAAAAATTCTCAAGAGTGACATTATGAGAAAGAAATTTTTAAAAAGTTAAAATTTTAACCCAAACTCAAGAGCTATAGTCTAGATCTGGCAAAAGTTGTCTTCCGCTTTTCTGCCCCAGCTCTTTCGGGGCAAAAAAAGAGATTTCTTTTGCAAACAAAGCAGAAGTTTACTTTGCAAACACAAATACTTTTTGAAAGTGCCTTGTCTCAGTCAGTGGTATGCTTTTCAGTTTTTCACAGGCAGTTTTTACAGCACCATTCATACCCTTGGCCTTGGCCTGAAAAAAAAATGTAGACCATAGCCATCCAAGTAGGCTATAAACTCTGCTAACCAACTTTACAGCTTTTAAATCCTATTAGGCTCCCTTATACAGTTTAAAGCCCCTCTGAGGCATTTATCCCTATGAATATACTTGTGTAACGCACGGAAGGTATAAGGATTTGTCTGGAGAAGAATTTGGTTCTGCAGTCACCTTGCAAGTTCCCTACATATCAGGTGAGAAATTTGACATGCCAAGTAAAGTCAAAATCCTGGTATTTCTGCAATAGTAAGTCTAGGAATTATACTGACCAATATACTGTTTTCTCAGGTCTATTGGTAGATAACACATAAACACCACAATATGATGTCTTCACAGAGATTCCTTACATCTTTCTCGTTGGTAGGGAGATCAGAAAATAGACATATCACCTGAATTTACTATGATGAGATCTGCTTTCACATCACATACCTAAAAAAGCCCTACTCAAGGTCTATGGTTCCATGAGCACATGTAGCAAGAATGATTTTTAAACAAAAATCAGTTGGGGGCCCTTTATAAAAAAATCTAAATTCCACTGATTTTACTGGGGATGGGTGGGGAGAAGTTCCATGAAAGTTTCAAGGTGTCTCAGTAAAGATAGCAAACTGGGCTTAATAAATCCTCTTCATTTTAAGTTGTTTCCTTCTTTTAAAGAGCTAATAACTTCAAAACTAATACAAGAATAACCCAGTCCACCTCTGGGTTCAGCAGTTCCAATGTGTATGTATGTACCTTAGTAAGTGTATCCTGGTTTAACTATTAAACACAAGTAGTTCTTATTTAGATTCAACATTTGACAACTAAACCTTTCCTGATGGGAGCACTTTTATACCATACTATGCTTTCTCTATTTTCTAAACATTTTGGTTCACTAAGTAAATGTAAGTAACATAACCATAAGTAGCAGAAAGGAACACATAGTCATTAACAGCATAAATACCAGAGCATAAATTAAATATAGCCAGTTCTAAAACGTAAATAGACAGCAAAATGATTATTCAAAGAGGTGAAAGTATAAGCTTTCTCTTATTGGTAACATGCTACAGTTATCATACGTACTGCTGCTTGATTATATTGTGTGTTACAGAATTCATATGCATAGACATATGTGATATTTCTTGATGAAACTCCCAAACTACGCAAACTGAATATAACAGGGGTTTGGAAGACATCACCAACTCATAAAGAGAAAATGGTGTGTTAACTTCACGTACCAATAAACGAGAAGACTAGCAGACTTGCTGACACAAAGTGTAGCTTGAAAAGAGGATCCTAAGCACCCAAGTCCTACAGCCACTGTTGCTGGGGGAAAGAACTGAGTTAGGGTTACCTGGGACAGATACTACAGACAAGCTGCATTACCATACACACTTTGGTATTTATACTCAACTTGGAAATTAACTCAGGAAAAGTTAATGTGGAGCAAGGTCATCACAAAGCTTTTCCTAAGAAAAGTCACAGACCGAGGGGGAAAAGTGCCCTGGCCTGCCTGCATGAGCTTCCAAGTAGCTGGGACTTTCTTTAAAGCTCACTTTCTTGCAGAGTTTTTCACAAGCTTACTCTGAATTACTACTCATCTTTTGCGACAATAGGCTTAGCACTTACCACTTAAATTAGGTTTATTTACAAACGCAAATAATTATATAATGATGATGATGATGATGATTGTTGTTATTTCACCATAAGTGTTTTTCTGTTGTCTCTTTGAATGAGAAGTGTACGTGGTTTGCAGACCGCTCTGGTGGAGGTGTACTGCTGTACCAGGCAACACATCGACAGAACATTATGCAAGGAATAACCAGATTCCATGCTGAAACCAAAATTTTGGACTACCAAAAAAAATAATTAGCATTGAGGGCAGGAGTCACGGCAACAGGTTACTCTATCCCAGTCGCAGGGAGGGGAAGCTCTATAGTGAGGAGAACTATAATGTATCCAAAAAAAAAAAGCATTGTAAGAGATAATGGCAAGAAACTTTGCTAAAGACATTGAAACGGCAAGGAAATCATGACTTTGTAAGACAAAATGCAACTTAGAAATTGTCAGAAAAGACAAACAACAGTTTCCAGATCCTTTTGGTTGATAAGTGAACTTCAGACAAAAACTATGGCCTGAATTTAATGCAAAAATCATTTATTTAAATTCTTTTTTATAGACAAATCAGCCTTTTCAGAATGATTTTGCTTAGCCTAAAACACATGTAAAACAAAATGCAAAATTTATCGCTAGTCTGTAGCTTTGATCAAAGATGAAGTAGTGGGGCTGCTGCTGAGGTTGTATGCCTTTAAATCTTTGGTGCTGATGTAAAAGTATGTGCTTGCCAGTCTGATGTTTTTAATAATTGTCAGCACAGTGTCATTGGACTTACATACATCTTGATGAGAAAGTACTAAAACAGGAACTCTGCTTCTGCTTCTTAATCTGCTGTACTCGCATCAAAGCCAGACCCTACATAAACAGGAAACTGGAATGGGCCTGATAATGTATCACCCACAGGACTGCAGATTTAAAGGAGACTGGGCAGACAAACAGAGCTACAGCCACTTTTGCATTTTCACTGATAAAACAGGCACTCCCCAGCAGATCATCGTCCTTCATGAAGCCAATAACTATAAAGGTTGAGTAGTTGTACCTAAAACCAAGTCTCAGCAACACTAAACCATACCCAAGTTTTCAGCTACATCGAAGCATCAAAGGTGAAAATATCAAAAGAACCTGGAGTCCCATTCCCAAAGTGACTCAATTCCATCAACTTGGATTTTGATACCCATCGTCCAAATAATGCATTTGCTTTTGAACATTTAATCTCTGGCCTGCTAGATGTCCAATAAGATTCCAAAACTGAGTGTCTATAAACAACTAATTAGTGTGACCAAGAAATAAATATTGTAAGCACTCATCTCTCGCCTTTTTTTTTTTTTTTTAATTTACTAGTATGAACAGTTGTAAATTGTTTTTAGAAACAGCAAACACTTCAGTTGTGGCTTGAAAAAAGCCTACAGGAAAATACCACGCAAGAAAGAGCACAATGCCCTCAATTTTAAACTATGTTATTGGGCCGAGTGGACTGCCAGCAATGTGCACATGCCACTGCTATTTAAAGTAATCTTCCAGAGCACTGAGGGAATTCACTGGAAGGCACTAATGAAGCTATCAGGGAGGTTTATTATAACAAGTAGGGCAAAGAGTGGAAAGGAGACCAAGTTCTGCAAATCCCATGCTGGGGACCTTCAGAGGCATGATACAACAGAGAAATGCATGCTAGAACTCCAATCTTGAGGTCTTCCCTCTGGGTCACAGGGTCTTGACTTCTAACAACACCAACATCCAATTCAAAGTGGAGAGAAAAAAAAAAACCCAAAACATAAGACATATTACTTTCCTTCTATAAGATAAAGTTTATGGCATAAATAAATAGTAGTGCATAGCATTGTTAATAGGGGTCTAGATTACCAGCATTAGAATTTCAAAAGTTTACAGATACTGTGCTGTTGTGACTGTGATTAACTGCCCACCTAACCAGGCAGTAATATCTTTCACCAGCTCACAAAGTCATGTTAGAGTAAAAAACACAAAGTAAAGGAACTTAAGGGCACAAAAACATTTCCCAAAATATCAAACAAAACTCTACAGATGTGGTGTGCACATTATCGAGAAGTGAGGTTTTCTTTGCTTTACATCACAGTGAGTTATTCATTTGCTCTACAACTGTTTCTCCCCATTTCTGCAGTGTAAAAATAGTTGAGAGTGAGACATAGTCTTTAGTTTTAACTAAAAGTTGAGAAGAAATACATTGGTTAGGTATTTAAGGTACAGTTCCTAGATACCCACTAATAGTACTGCATTCAGTTCAAGATTAAAGTTAAGATTATTTTTCCACTCTACAGTCACTATATTTATAAATTTTATATTTCAAAGGATCGCAGGATGAGTCTGATTGGAAGGCACCACAGCTGGTCACCTGGTCCAATCTCCTGGGTCAAGCAGGGTCATCCTAGAGTACATGGCACAGGATTCTGTCCAGATGGTTCTTGAATGTCTTGAGTGAGGGAGACTCCACAGTCTCTCTGGGGAATCTGTTCCAGTGCTCAGTCACCTGCACAGTAAAGAAGTTCTTCCTCATATTTAGATGGGACTTTCTGTGCATCAGTTTCTGCCCATTTCTCCTTGTCCTGTTGCTTGACACCGAGAAGAGCCTGGATCCATCTTCTTGACACCTTCCCTTCAAATACTTATACACACCAATGAGATCCCCTCTCAATCACTTCTTCCTGAGGCTGAACAGGCCAGCTCCCTCAGCCTTTGCTCGTAAGAGAGATGCTCCAGTCTCTTGATCATCTTTGTTGCCCCCCACTGGACCTGTTCAAGTTGCTCCATGTCTCTCTTGTACTGAAGAGCCCAGAACTGGACACAGCACTCTAGATGTGGCCTCACCAGGGCTGAGAAGAGGGGCAGGATCACCTCCCTTGACCTGCTGGCAATGCTCTTCCTAATGTACCCCAGGATCCCATTGGCCTTCTTGGCCATCAGGTCACTGATGGCTCATGGACAGCTTGTTGTCCACCACAACCCTCATGTCCTTCTCCGCAGAGCTACTTTCCAGGAGGTCAGCCACTAGCCTGTGCTGGTGCTTGGAGTTATTCTTCCCCAGGGGCAGGACCCTGCACTTGCCTTTGTTGAATTTCAGAAGGTTTCTCTCTGCCCATCTCTCCAGCCTGTCAAGGTCCCTCTGAAGGGCGCACAGGCCTCTGGGGTGTCAGCCACTCCTCACAGCTTTGGGTCATCAGTGAACTTGCTGAGGAGGCATCTGCCCCTTCATCCAAGACACTGATGGATAAGTTATGCAATACTGGGCCCTGGGGGACACCACTAGTGACAGGCCTCCAACTACACCTGTCACTGATCACGATCCTCTGGGGTCTGCTATTCAGCCAGTTCTTAATCCAACCCACTATCCACTCATCCAGTCTGCACTTCCAAATTTGCCTATGAGCATATTGTGAGAGGCAGTGTGAAAAGCCTTGCTGAAGGCAAGGTAAACAATATCCAGTGTTCTCCCCTCATCCATCCAGGAAGATCTTTCTAGAAGGCAATACAGTTGGTCAAACATAATTTACTTTTAGTGTATTCATGCTGACCATTCCTGATCAGCTTCTTGTCCTCCATGAGTCCCCCAGAATGAGGTGCTTCATCACCTTTCCAGGGATTTAGGTAAGGCTGACCCAGGTCTTCCTTCTTGCCCTTTTTGTTTATGTTACGTGAGTCCCGCTCACAAACAGCTCCAGCTGTAAGTTGTAGGACACATCACAGACTGGAAAGCTAGAAAACTGAGGAATGCAAGGGTTCTTCCAATCATCTCTACTCACCTCTAACTATATCAGAACACTGATTTGCCTTTTTCTTTCTTTTTACAGTAACGTGAGGTCCAGCCTTAATTCCAGCATTGTTGGATTTCCATGGGTTGCACTGTCCAAGGTTTTTAGGGCAAGTCTTGACAATGAAAGAGTAAATAATACCAAGATGTGTTCAGTTGCATGACAGGAGTAATAAACTCTATTTTGTGTATTTTCTTAAGCACATACAAAATGTTTTCTCAGTATTTTATTTAAATATTTGTTATAACCACAATTATTTCAAAATGCCTGTAAAAACAAGTAGAAATTTATTCCTGAATCGTGTCAATACAATAAAAGAAGAAATAAGAGATCTTCTTCGGCCCTATAAATAAGAACATTTCTAGTGTCGCATACCATCAATGAATCCCTTCCTACTTCAGGAATCTGGAAGGGGAGATGGCTTTTAAAAGCATGGTCTTTTAGAACCAGAGCAGGAAGTGACTATCACTGTCAATAAAAGTCATGTTGATAATGCTCTATGAGCAGCAAGTGTATTCAAATATTGTCCTTTGGGGGGAAAAAAGAGACATATTTTTTCTCTAGCTGTTCTTGTGCTTATTTTGTTCATTATTACTGCTATTCACTAACAATGCATTTGCATTGGTTTTGATCAAAATATCCCAATTCTCAGATTTTAACATACATTATATTTTGATTTGTAAAGGGCTATTGGCATGAGTTACACTATATAAGGCAGAATTCCTTCCTTTCAGTGTATCAACTATTATAAATCAACAACAGTTATGAAATTTTCCTCAGGGCTTAAGGTACTTTACTGCCAAGACCCATCTCTCAGAAGTGTAATCAGCCCTTGGTAAGAGCCAGTGTCATCTCTTGCTTCATTTTCTCTTCTAATGTGTTTTGTATCTTCAGATAATTACAGAGGCCCTTAAACATCATTCAAATGAACAGGGAGGAGGACAGAAATATCCTTTGCAAGAAATGAATTCCAGGTTGCAGTAGTATTATTTTGTACTGATATAAAATTGCCACAAAATACTGAAGAATACACTATTGCCATGTCAATTTTGGAAATACAAAATCTGTGTGTAGCATGTATGCTGTTCCACAGTAAAATTCATGTGCACACTGGGTATGTCTAATTAATGAAAACAGAGTGTGCGTTGTGAACAGTACAGGAACCAAGACACAATAAGCACAGAACAACTTGCCAGAAAAAATGTGGTAACTGTATCTTTTGCAAGCAAGCAAACTCACATTTTGATTTAAATCTTAGTTTATTATCAGCAGTAATTCACCTGCAAAAGTCTCAGTTTTGTGACTTTTCATTTACTCATACAGCTCTAAAAGAAAAGACTCAGTTCTTCTGGTTAACACATAGGGCACAAAATTATTTATTAGACTATGAATCACTAGAAATGACAGATGCCTGGCTGAGCATCCAAGGATGGAGTTAAAGGTCTTCCCTTATTTATACACAAGTCAATGAGGAATGGTGCCATAGGCTTTATCTACACTGAGATTTAAAAGTGAGCTGTTAACATGTCTTAGCTAAAACATATGTTAAAAGTCTTTTATTATTGTATATCTATACTTTGATGCACCTTAAGCTGATCAAAATGTAGCACGACAGGAAACGAATCTTAATCAAGGGAAGAAGATGTACACTAGGGTATGCAAACCAGAATTCTAAAATGCATTAGTCAGAACTTCATAGCTGACTTTTTTTGTGTCCGCCTCCAAGTGATTGACTAGAAAAAGCTATGGAGGAGAAAGTTAAGTACTATTTATGCAAATGATCAGCTAAAATCCCCAATTTTGTTTACATAAAAGTTAAAGCAATAAAGCATAACCCCATGTTGTGTTAACTTCAGCAACAATGCTCCAAATTATCTGTAAAGTAACCCTACCAAGAAAGAACAATAGGAGAAAAAATCCTATATATGAAGTTAAAGCATATTCAATCAAGAAAACAAAAAAACCTCTTTCTGAGTTTGATAACACTTAAAAAAATGAAGTATGAAGCATTAAGAATGAAGTAAGTCCTTTGGCTCAGAAAACCAAACTATGCTCTTTGAAGGCCAGACGAGTAATTTAAAAATACCAAAACATCTCATATTAACCACATTTCACTTTTCTTCACTATAATCACAACAATGAGGTTATTTGGATAACAATGACCCATGGTCTATAAATTTCCTGTCCAACACTGGTACAAGGATGGGTACTGTTTGCGTGACTGTTAAGAAGTAATGTGCAACAAAATGTAGTGTACACATCAGAAGGCAAAGCAGAGATAAACCAGGGTATAGTGCAAAACTGAACTAATATGATTTGACAAATTATGGCTTCATGTTCATTACCATTGTTTTCTGTAGAGAATCAGGTATCCAACCAGTCAAAAAAAATTTGCTTTATTAAACACACATATCCATGCATATGCCTATGTACGTGTATCAATATGTGTCTCAAAACACAGGCTTTAAAAACATGAAAAATGTTAGCAGTAGGCAGACCAATCCATCTATAAAATTGTGGCTGAATTTTCACCTCCTATTGATGGAGTTGTGTTATTTACTTCAGCCTGCAAGTCTGTTAAATAGGCTATCAGCTCTATTTCCAGTGTACACCCTTGGACTGAGATGTTCACTTACAGTGACTCAGGCAGGAGTGGGACAGTTAAAAAGTGGAGGACTTATGTCAAGGGAAGTTTTTTAGTGACACATGAGTTGCAAAGAAATGCTAACACAGCAAACAAACAAGCACAAATAATTCCTCAGGTCTGGAAGTGAAAAGGAAAGCAATGCCATTCGCCGTGTGGGAAGACACATTTATTATTTCAGTATGGAATTCATTGTGGTTAATGGATGTAGACTAAGAGAAGAAAAATCAATAGAGCCATGAATGTATTCCATTTGAGAGATGTGGATTCTACTCTAAGCAAGGACAGAAAAGTGGGAAACAGATTTTAATTTTTTTTTAGAATAGTTTGAAAAACAATAGCAGATTACTATGAGTTTTACTCATAGAAATTAACTAATTAACTAGAGGATATCATGAACCAGAATCAGGATAGGGAAACAAAAAGCAAAGCAACTTCCCTTCTGTAAAGAACCCTTAATCATCTTTTATTCATTCATTTTATAACACTACCTGCAGTCAGTACAAATTTACTAGCAGGATGCATTAAGGAAAAGCAAAAAACATTCTGTTTCCTCACCATTGCCCATACTTCACCTTTTCCCTATAAAGAATGAGATAATGAAAACGCACACAGTTTATGACATTCCCCTTGCAAATTCAGAACAGTAAAAGTCTGCCCTTCTTATTGGCTTCTGCGCAGTGTAATTGTCTGGCTAAGGCTCTAATCAACAAATATTGTGTTTTTTCCAGGGGAACATCAATGCAACTAGTCTCTTTTCTGTGTTCTTTGGGAGAAGCAGAACATGGGTGGAAAAATGTCAAGAGGGAATCCTAAACCTAGGCCAGGCAGTAAAACTCCCCAGGGAAAAATCATGTTTATTAAGTTACTCCTCTTGCTCAGTAAAGGTTAGCAAGCATTTCAACGAATTTCCTCTTGGGTCAAACAAAGCTGGAAAGGAAGTGGATGTGATACCACCTGACAGGCCTTGATTTTCAGATGGAAGCTACAGCAGTATTTTGGACTCTCAGGTTCTGGATCTTGATTTACAATAATAAAACAACATCTCCATGATTAATTTTTTCAGACAAACTAAAAAAGTTATTTTATTTTATTTCTGAAGAAATTTACACATAAGTTTGTCCAATATTCCATCATTAGATGTGAATCTAGAGCAGGCTGACAATAACAACTGTCATGACAGCTGCAGCTGTGAGGTACTGTAGAAAAATGCTTCTCCTTAACCCTTAAAAGAACTAAAGCATCTACTTATTCTTTTTCAGCCTCACAGAAGTGCATTCCTGTGAGAGGCTCATTGCGTTCCTCTTATGGAAAATAAATCCACTGTATTTACTGAGCGATGCATTCCATAGATGATCTAGCCTCTCATTAAGATGATTTTACCCCATACTGTTCCAGCACACAGGCACTCACAAACAACATTTTCAATACTCTGCTCTTCAGATCTCATCACAATACCAAACTAGGTCACCTGGAATGACGGTGTGGCACATAAACAAATAGATCAGATTCAACTTTTCCCTTTCTTAAGTACCTGATATTTACAGGTATCTTCCTTGCAAAGGAAAATTTATGAACAGAAAAAAAAAATGTTTTCAATAGCCCTTTACCAGTAGCTGGCTCCTCAAATCAAGCTGAGGTTGACAATGAGTGACAGTGACTGCCAGTCGAGGGCTGTTCGATAGGTTTGCATCACCAAGGCTCTCATTTCTAGCAGACCAGGGCACAGATTTCCACCTCAGGGGGCCAAGGAGCTGTGGCTGGAATGGCTCTCGCACATGAACCATCTCTACCCAAGACAGGAAAGCTCCGGGTCAGAGCTGAGGTCGCTCCTGTTGAGGCGGAGAGCAGCAAGACCTATTCTTAGCCCATATAGGCTGACATTTGGTAAAACCGTAACAAAGACAAGGGAGTATGTGAATACTTTGCCAGGAGGCCAAGAGCCACGTCACCCTGCTAACTCATATTTCGACTACAGCCTACCTCATGTTAGTTGCTACACGTTAGCTAAGATGTAGGAAAAAATACATCCATTGTCCAGGGAAGAAAAGGCAGCTGAAAATTAATGATAACATGAACTTGCTATGACATTGGCCATATTTAATTAATTTTATGAATAAACAGCCTAACATTTCAAGGGACATCAAACTCAAAATGTTAATGTTGAACTTACAATCAATCTATAAGAATGCAGACACTTAACAGCTGGCATCTTGGAAAAAAAATATGTTTTGATATTGCTTTGGTATTTTGCTTTCTAAAACACATCTAAAAAATTGCTTTAAATGGACAGTCGTTATCACCAGTGGCATTTATTTTAGCTATCTCACTCTTGCTACTCAGGCAAACCTTCAGGGAGGGGGAGAGGGCCAGGAAGAAAAAGATAAAGGAATAACAAATAGAAGCAAAGTAAGCAATAAAATATTGAACAAGGACTACTACAGAAAGTTGCCAAATATGAAATTAAATCAGTGCCAGGCACTGTTTGAATCATCAACACAACTTAAATTCCAAGCTAGGTTCTGAAGCAAGGTCCCTGAATGAAAAAAACAATCAATTCGAATTCCTTGGCCTCCACCTGTTGTAAATAGTTTCAAAACACACACTATCTTCTTTACACCTATAACTTCTGCTGCGTTCAGTAGTTCAAAAAGTCTCATTATTGCAGCAGATGAGACAGAATTATGATTCTGGGTTTGACACAGTGGAGTGCCTCATTACACAGTGTCATAGACATCACAGGATGCACCAGAGATTTCTTCATCAAGGAGGAATAATGAGCTGTCCTGGCTCTACAGTCTTTTATAGCCTCCCAGATGTTAGCATTTATTTATTTATTTATTGAATTTAAAACACCCCCAAACCTGTATCAACTAAGTAATGAAAAATAAACCTTTATCAGCATAAACCTGATAAAGATCAAAATACTGAGATTGCTGACAGGGCACCATAATGGAAATAACCTGTTTATTCAGCATTCTGTTTCGATAATGTGGGATGCGTTCAGATCCTTCCACAATTCCCTCCTCATTAACATCCTGCCGAGTTTGCTGCAGGCCATGACGTAGACACTGATAATAGTTTTGGCATATGTTTCCTAAGGAAAGGCCCAGCCACCCTTCTCTTGAGCGGATGTCGATTGTGTTAATGCTGAAGGTGCATAAGCACCACCTCCTGCTGGGCCCAAGCCCCGGCACGCACGTGACCTGTCACTGTCACTTAATGCTGACCACTGAAAATCACACACAGATACTACAGACCTCCTCTACACATGGGCAGTGCATGTACATGTGTGAATATGCAGAGACACACACACCAGGCATGCTCTCAAGGCACACAGAAGAGCTTACTATATCTTACACTGAAAAGAAATCACTATCATCCCCTGAAATCTTACAGGAAGGGCAAAAAGTACCTAATGGAAAAGGCAAGTTCTTTCAGTTCCATCATCCCAGAGCCTCATATACAACTACCAGTGATATAAGGCTGCTTTTTCAATTTTTAAATTGTTTTTCCCTCTAAGAGATATGCAGAAGTAGCATGTGTGTCATTTTAATGCAAAACAATAACAAAGTCTTCAGCAGTGATAAGACAAAATGAGTTTCCAAACATATGAGATGCATCAATTGGAGTGCTGATCCTCAATAAGCACAACCAGAGATAAATACTCCTCTTTGGCCTCTTCTACATAAGCAAATTAAACAGCGCCAAGAAGCAAACCCAGACAGTAGACTTTAATTGTCTCTGCAGTTCAGTTATTAGACAAGTTCTTGGCACAGGTTTGGCAGACTCCCCAGTACCACAGGGGAAAAACACAGCCCAGAGATAAATCCTGTAAGATTGGATGTGGTCACCTTCTTTTGGAGAGTAAGAGCTGTATGATTTCATCATGGGCTGTCCGTATCCTCAGTGCCAGAGGACACTCCCAGGCAAGTTTAACTTCTTAGTTCAGACACAGTCTTTCTGTCCCCTGTCAAAGCAGAGCCTTGGTTACATACAGGTACCAAATCTCTTTCAAACATGGAACAACATCACAGCATCATTATTTCAGACTAGAATTTCATTACTTTCCCTATCTGGTGAAACAAACTATGTCTGAGCTCCATCATACAGCCCTGTAAAGAACATTTAACAGGACAATATGTAGAACAGAAAGAATTCGCCACATCAAATGTTATCCTTACCCAGCATTCTCCAAAGATGAAGTAATAACAGCAAAACTGACCCTGGAAATAACATCTAGAGGAATAGAAAGCTTTCAAAACTAAAATACCAAGCCTTCCCTTTTAAAAATAATTATGGATAGACAAGCATATACACATATATGCAATTCACAACATCATAGGAACTTTTGAGCTGTTCAATGTTATGAGCACGCTGCCTATGTAGGGACAGGTAATGTACTTCTGCAGGGCCTAAAATCCCCCTGAGGGAAAGGAAGATAATTATTAAGGTCCTAAAGCAAAGTCCAGAGGATGGAGTTCCCAGCTGCTTCCACTGGGATTTCTGAAACCTGTTCACCCATGCTGCGCATTCTCCCTAACAATACCCATGAGAAGAAGCCAGAGTTTTACTCTGCAACAGTATCTACCATGCACTGCTGAACTAGAAGGCACAGTAATCTGGTGACAAAAATTACAGAAAGTCAACAAAGAGCCACTTAGGCTTTATATTCTAGACGCAAGCAAAAGGAGTGAAAAATGGAGAGCAAAGTATGTCTCAGTATTTCACATTTTTCCAAGTGAAAAAAACCCCAGTACAATTTCTCACAGAAACCCAGCTTTCACTTGTCCATGCCTGTGTCCCTTCAAAACTGAAACTTTGACTTCTCATCTCCAACAAATAAAAGGATGTCTTTCTGTACAGGTCAAAAAAAGAGGTGACTTGACTGTCTCCTTCATGAATTCTTCCTAAAGAGTTGCTTCTGTTCACATTCTCTCATTAAAGTAATTAAACAATTCAATAGGGCAACAGATTCTAGTAAAGTTGCCAATATTGATATTACATCCTGGTCTGCACTCTTAACCTGTGTTTACAGTGATTTAGTGCAGCATCAATACTAAACACAGCCAAAGTACAAATTGTCTCACTGTTTTTCCATTGTTTACTCAGTCATCCCCCTTCCCTCGCCTCGCCCTTCACATGGCAGGTGAATGTGCATTGCAAAACTTATTTTGACAGAGACAGGCCAAGAGCTATAATCTAGAGCACAAAACCCTCCTAGAAAAACAAGCAGGATGGGCATTTTTTCATAGTACTATCCATCTCAATGGGGTTCTGAGGGCTGTTGATTTTGGTTTGTTTTTCCTGAAGCCCCATTTCATATAATCCCGTGTTCGGCAACACCCTTACTGCTGACTTTTCTTAAAATGGCCATAGATTATCCCCAAAAGTGAAGCTCTTTTCAAGGAAAATGGTTGTTCCCTTATATCCATAATTTAGAAAGGAAATATGAGAACTCAGACAGGAAGGAAAGTATGGGTAGCTGCAAAGGCAAAAATGTGTAAACTGTATGTAGAGAGTCTATATATAAATTCTAGACCGAAGTAAAACTTCTTACTTCAAAATACGCTTCTCGCAGAAGTTCATGTATTTTATTGGACAATATTCACCTGCTCTTTGCAACACTGGACTCTAAGGAATTATAACTGGGAAATGTATTCTAGATACGATGCAATATATACTCAGAAGCCAAAAAGGTAAAATATTAACGTGGGTTAACTGTGAAGCATGGTAAAGATTTGGCCTACTTTCCCCTCCGTGCATATTGCAGCATCTCTGAGGTGGCACAGAAAACCTAGCCATGAGAAATGTCACTCATCAATGACTGTTTTGGTTACATTTCCCATCATCAAGCAGACAGGAAATGTTCTCAGGCTCACAAAAAGGCAAACAGAAGCCAGAGTTAAAAGTAGGCTCCTTTTTCCCTTCCCCTGCTGCACACTATTAATCTGAGAGACCGGAAGCCGTATGGGGATTGAGTTATTATCCAGCTACTTATTGCCTTCAGGTAGCTCCAAATTAAAAAGAAAGATTGTCAGCAGATGTACCCATCTACTCTGCCCCTTCTTCATATGGCTACAACATTACTACATTTACACCCATCTGCACCCTGTAGCTAAAGGTGTGCCAGTACTTCACAATCCAACCTTTTTTTTTTTCTCCCTCCCTTAGGAACTCCGAGGTCTACAGTCGAGTTAAAAAAATCACACTGTGCTTCAACACCACTAATTTTTTTTTTTTTTAAGGGATGATCCAGAGATTTATTTTCTTGAGCTGCTGCACCTGGAATGCAGCAGTTATGGCATAGATATCTCCCCAAGAGCTGTCATCTCCCACGTCAGCCGTCTTTGCTGTAAGCACTGCAGTACCATGCCTCTGTTCTCTTGTCATCAAATGCATTTTCACTGCTATGGGTCCTAACGTCCCACTAGTCTTAAAGGAATTTTCAAAGGAAGCAGCTACTAAAATTCTCTACTGCAACTCTTCCAGAAGTTTAATTACATCTATCCCTGTATCTTCTTTTTCACACTTAAGACTGTAGGTGGAATTACTGGTCAGGCAGCAGGTTGTCACTAGCAGTAAATTGGCTACTTGAACAAACTAGGTACATACAGCAAACATAAATAATAATTATCAACACCCTCTCTCATTTTGTTTTTTATTTGTGGATATCTGGACAATAAGAAAAAAAGAGCTGTTGTTCATAAACAAAGTTTTTGTATCAGATACGTGCACAGAAAATCACCACAGATCTCTTCAAATGTAATGTTTTACATATATTAAATATATTAAATGCACAATATCTCACAAAATAATTGATGATGCAAACTTGGTCTACTCTAACACTCGTTGGCAATTCATATTGATGAATTGCCAGATGATCAGAGGGCAGGAACACCTCTCCTGTGAGGAAGGGCTGAGAGTTGGGGCTGTTCAGCCCAGAGAAGAGATCTTTTTGCAGCCCTCCAATACCTTAAGGGGGCTCATAAAAAGAAGGGAGAGGGACTTTTTATACAGGCAGATAGTGACAGGACAAGGGACAATAATTTCAACCAGGTTTAATCAGGTATTAGGAAGAAATTATTTGCTGTGAGGGCGGTGAGGCACAGGCACAAGTTGCCCAGAGAAGCTGTGGATGCCCCATCCATCGAAGCGTTCAAGGCCAGGCTGGATGGGGCCCTGAGCAACCTGGTTTAGTGAAAGGTGTCCCTGCCCATGGCAGGTGGGTTGGGATGAGATGATCTTTAAGGTCCTTTCCAACCCTAACCATTCTATGCTTCCATTTCATATCCACTTTATCCATGAAAAAATTGTGTACACAGTTTGAGATGCTACACAGGTGTAGCATCTCAAACTCACAAACTCATTGCCTTAGCTATGTTTTCATAACCTTGTGAGCTAATTTGCAAGAGTAGTAAAATGCAAAAAAACGAGCACTCAAAATACATCCAGAACACTAACTTCAGGACATCTGAGTGTAAGCTTTTCTCTGTTCACTCATACAAACAGAGAGATTCATCACCAATAACAGGTAAGACTGACATTTAGAAGTATAGTCAAAATTTCAGAAAAATTTTTGCCATGTGTGTTTTTGTATTATTTGATATTTTCTTAATGCAAATAATGAGAATTGCTTTCTGCCTTCTAATTTTTTTTCCCCTTAGCTGTACCTTGGTGGAAACACTTCAAAATATTGTTTTTCTTCTACCACAGAAAAAGAATTCTTTGTGCGAAAAGAAATAAAGGTAGTAGTAAAGATTGTATCAGTTGTTAATTTCACAATGCAACCAGAACTATGCTACAGGGAAGTGTAGCTGAAGGTTAAATTTAGCAATGCAGTAGGAGAACCTTTCAGCTGCAAATATTGAAGCAGCTTCCTCTTGAACACAAACTAGTGATGACTTCATAAATACTAAAATATTATTTTTAACTATGTGAGAAACAACTTAAATACAAAAAACTATATCAGTATTACCAGCCGCTCTTATTCTTTTAAACCTACTTTGAAATACTCTCCTCCAGGCTCAATTATTCAGTCCCCCATGTTGAAGCACCCTTAAAAATCACTCTGTGCAATTGAAGAAGGTCCATGTTCTCCATCAGAAGTGTCCTTACACTAATAAGGGCTCTGAATGGATTTGGAAGGCACTATCCAAGTTGACATGCACTTTACAGTAACACAGGCTTAGTTCCTGCTAGTATTACATGAAATTACTCCAGGGCCCAGGAATGCACATATGCGCTCAGGTTTCCCCACACATGTGAATGCATTCAGATACCTTTATTCTGAAATCCTCTTAGAGGACTTCAACAATTCATTTAAAAGGCTTGTCGAGATTTTCTGGTTTTCAGTACACTTCAATCTCCCTAGTGATTATAATCGGCCCCAAAGCACACAGCTATGCTCGTAGCATTGCTAAATCCCACTCACCAACTGCAAGCTTTTTATCCTAACATGAAGTCTAAAGAGCAGATACCTAGATTTTGCACCTGAGTTGGACATTTTCAAGAAAATTTCCAAACATAGTTTGATGTTAACAAGACAAAAATATATGTCTATACATATATGCATGTTAATGTTGTGACTCCAGAATATGTTTCTAATATTCTATTTAAAACTCATAAAATTAAAATCTTACTGCTATACTTCTTGTCTTTGAATAGCGTTTCCTTTCTAAACTGTCATTGTCATTAAAATGAAATTAAACATTTACAACATGTTTTTAGAGACACAAGGAAACAATTTATTTATGCACACACTTTCATAGCATGCACTCCGCAAAGAAAAATTGGAAAAGGCAGTTTGATTCAATTTCAACATATCATTATGTAGTAATTAATAAAATGTTCCCTCTGGATTCAAATACAACTTTATGCAGTCATTTTTCACTTTAAATTAAAGCACTACTACAATATAACTTCAGCACTTTTACACAAAGGTAAAGACAAGATGCAATTTGTGCCACAATATGAAATGCAACTACTAACAACATCATCATGTACAGTTCAGCAAATGCTAGCACTCCTGGATCTTTGGTGAACATCAGCATTCCAAATCACGGAATCCTAAAACAGTTGTGGTTGTAAGAGTCCCTAAAGATCATCTAGTTCCAACACCCCTGCCATAGGCAAGGACACTTTCCTCTAGACCAGGTTGCTCAAAGACCCATTCAGCATGAATGTTGACAGAGATCTACTACCTCTCTGGCCAACTTGTTCCACTGTCTCATCATTCTCATAAAAAAATTTCTTCCCTAATACCTAATATAAATCCACCCTCCTTCAGTTTGAAGCCCTTTACTCTCGTCCAGCCACTACAGGCCCTTGTACAAGGTCCCTCTCCAGCTGTCTTGCAGACTCCCGTTATGGTACTGGGAGGCTGCTCTAAGGTCACCCCAGAGCCTTCTCCAGACAAAACAACCCCAACTCTCTCAGCCTGTCTTCATAGGTGTTCCAGCCCTCTGATCATATGTGTCTCCCTCTGCACTCGCTCAAACAGGTCTGTATCTTTCTTATGCTGGGGATCCCAGAGCTGGATGCAGCACCCCGGGTGGCGTCTCACCAGAGCGGAGTAGAGGGGCAGAATCACCTCCTTTAATCTGCTGTCCACACTTCTGTAGATGCAACCAGATACAGTTGGCTTTCTGGGCTGCATGCACACATTGCCAGCTCATGTTAAGCTTCCTGTCAATGAACACTCCTAAGTCCTTTTCCTCAGGGCTGCTCTCAATCCATTCTCCAGCCACTTAGCCTGTATTTGTGTCTGGTATTGCCCCGGTCCAGGTGCAGGACCTTACACTTGGCCTTGTTGAACTTTGAGGTCAGCAAAGGCCCACCTCTTAAGCTGGTCAAGGCCCCTCTGGATGGCACCCCTTCCCTCCAGCAAGCTGACTGCACTGTACGGTTTGGTGTTGTCGGCAAACTTGCTGATGGTGCTCCAATCCCACTGTCCATGTCACTGACAAAGGTGTTAAACAGTGCTGGCCCCAATACCAACTCCTGAGGAACACCACTCATCACTGTCCTTCACTTGCACATCGAGACATTGATTGCAACACTTTGAGTGGAACCATCCAGCCAATTCCTTATTCACCACGTGATCCATCCATCAAATCTGTGCCTTTCCAATTTAGAGATGATGATGTTATGTGGTATTATGAAATGTTTTGGTAGATGACATCAGTTGCTCTTCCCTTATCCATCAATACAGTAACCCTGTCACAAAAGGCCACCAAGTTTGTCTGGCATGATTTGCCCTTAGTCAAGCCATGTTAGCTGTCACCAATCACCTCTTTATTTTCCACATGACTTAGCACAGTTTCCAGGAGCATATTTCCCACAATCTTGCCAGGCACCGAGGTAAGACTGACTGTCCTGAAGTTCCTCAGGCTCAGATCTTCCTTTTTTCCTTTTTGTTTCCTCTTTTCCAGTCAGTGACAACTTCACTGGACTGCCATGGCTTTTCAAATATGATGACCATTTGCAATCATTTGTTTGCAAATTTGCCAATTTTTCAGGCCCTTTTAAACCCCTTCCCTATGTCTCGTTGAAGTTACTCTGGTCCTATACTTTGACATTAATGGACTGTAAAAGAGATAATTGGGTATGGGAGGTGATGAGAATGAACAGATATTGGGTGCAGAAGGTGACTGATGAGCTGAAGCAGTGGTCATCCTGTTGCACATCTGGACCCACGAGGTCCTGCTGTACAACTAGACATTTTAGAGATACTATTCTATTCTCTTCCCAAAGCACGTATTTGCCACAGTACTAAGGCTGAGAAAACCAAAGATACTGAACCGTCATCGCTGGACAGGACCTCTCAAGGCAGTCTTACTGACTACTCCAGTGACCCACAATTCAGTGATCCTGAGCTGGCCCTTGGGTAGCCCTAGGTCCTCCTCCCAGAAAAACTCTTCTGTTGAGGATATGTTGCCTATCGTACCTTCCTCCTTGCTGCAACACAGCCTCTGCACCAGGGGATTAGATGAGCTGCTTGAATTCCCTGAGCTTCACAAGGGGAGGGGGAGCTGTCCAGAAATGGTTGTCTCTTGGGTCTCTCAGGGAAAAGGGGGAGGGGGAGTAAAAGCCCCACCGATGAGTCAGTTGTTTCTTCTTACTGACAATATGCAATATTCCTATAAATCCGTCATCTGCAGGACAAGACAATTACCTGAAGAGCTAAAATGTACTCTAAGGTCACGAGCAAGGCTGACATATCTAGGTAATATCAGAGGCACAATTACCTACGGAGAGGAAGCAGCCAGAAAGAGGATGATAAGTACCAACAATTTGCTTATATAACAACAGGGGACAGAGAGCCATATATCTTGAGCAAAATAGCATCTCACTTCTTCCAAGAAATTGAACTATAATCTCAGCTGACAAAATACAAACCTCAGAGTATTATTTTAGCATGAGAAATAATCTTACTGCCAGCTTTGCTTCTGTGTTGTGTCTTCCTCTCTTTCCAGTTGCTCTGGTCAGCTGTTCAGAGATGCTCAGGCAGAACCTGTCTGAGCAGGGACTAGAAAGGCTCCTGGGATAAAACCGGTGTGAAGTATAGGTCTGTGTTCATTGCCTCCTGTGGAAGTAACAGAATTAATTATTGAGCTGCTCATGGCCTTTGAACCTTAAGGGTTATGATCTGAACAAGAATACACCCAGTCCCTGACATTCTGTGAAGTGCAGATGCTGAAGCTATGAGGCTAATTCCCTTCCATAAAGGCAATCAAAACACCCTGATGGCACCTGGTAAACATTAAAGGCAGCTTTGGTTTCAAAGTCANGGTGGCGTCTCACCAGAGCGGAGTAGAGGGGCAGAATCACCTCCTTTAATCTGCTGTCCACACTTCTGTAGATGCAACCAGAATACAGTTGGCTTTCTGGGCTGCATGCACACATTGCCAGCTCATGTTAAGCTTCCTGTCAATGAACACTCCTAAGTCCTTTTCCTCAGGGCTGCTCTCAATCCATTCTCCAGCCACTTAGCCTGTATTTGTGTCTGGTATTGCCCCGGTCCAGGTGCAGGACCTTACACTTGGCCTTGTTGAACTTTGAGGTCAGCAAAGGCCCACCTCTTAAGCTGGTCAAGGCCCCTCTGGATGGCACCCCTTCCCTCCAGCAAGCTGACTGCACTGTACAGTTTGGTGTTGTCGGCAAACTTGCTGATGGTGCTCCAATCCCACTGTCCATGTCACTGACAAAGGTGTTAAACAGTGCTGGCCCCAATACCAACTCCTGAGGAACACCACTCATCACTGTCCTTCACTTGCACATCGAGACATTGATTGCAACACTTTGAGTGGAACCATCCAGCCAATTCCTTATTCACCACGTGATCCATCCATCAAATCTGTGCCTTTCCAATTTAGAGATGATGATGTTATGTGGTATTATGAAATGTTTTGGTAGATGACATCAGTTGCTCTTCCCTTATCCATCAATACAGTAACCCTGTCACAAAAGGCCACCAAGTTTGTCTGGCATGATTTGCCCTTAGTCAAGCCATGTTAGCTGTCACCAATCACCTCTTTATTTTCCACATGACTTAGCACAGTTTCCAGGAGCATATTTCCCACAATCTTGCCAGGCACCGAGGTAAGACTGACTGTCCTGAAGTTCCTCAGGCTCAGATCTTCCTTTTTTCCTTTTTGTTTCCTCTTTTCCAGTCAGTGACAACTTCACTGGACTGCCATGGCTTTTCAAATATGATGACCATTTGCAATCATTTGTTTGCAAATTTGCCAATTTTTCAGGCCCTTTTAAACCCCTTCCCTATGTCTCGTTGAAGTTACTCTGGTCCTATACTTTGACATTAATGGACTGTAAAAGAGATAATTGGGTATGGGAGGTGATGAGAATGAACAGATATTGGGTGCAGAAGGTGACTGATGAGCTGAAGCAGTGGTCATCCTGTTGCACATCTGGACCCACGAGGTCCTGCTGTACAACTAGACATTTTAGAGATACTATTCTATTCTCTTCCCAAAGCACGTATTTGCCACAGTACTAAGGCTGAGAAAACCAAAGATACTGAAGCGTCATCGCTGGACAGGACCTCTCAAGGCAGTCTTACTGACTACTCCAGTGACCCACAATTCAGTGATCCTGAGCTGGCCCTTGGGTAGCCCTAGGTCCTCCTCCCAGAAAAACTCTTCTGTTGAGGATATGTTGCCTATCGTACCTTCCTCCTTGCTGCAACACAGCCTCTGCACCAGGGGATTAGATGAGCTGCTTGAATTCCCTGAGCTTCACAAGGGGAGGGGGAGCTGTCCAGAAATGGTTGTCTCTTGGGTCTCTCAGGGAAAAGGGGGAGGGGGAGTAAAAGCCCCACCGATGAGTCAGTTGTTTCTTCTTACTGACAATATGCAATATTCCTATAAATCCGTCATCTGCAGGACAAGACAATTACCTGAAGAGCTAAAATGTACTCTAAGGTCACGAGCAAGGCTGACATATCTAGGTAATATCAGAGGCACAATTACCTACGGAGAGGAAGCAGCCAGAAAGAGGATGATAAGTACCAACAATTTGCTTATATAACAACAGGGGACAGAGAGCCATATATCTTGAGCAAAATAGCATCTCACTTCTTCCAAGAAATTGAACTATAATCTCAGCTGACAAAATACAAACCTCAGAGTATTATTTTAGCATGAGAAATAATCTTACTGCCAGCTTTGCTTCTGTGTTGTGTCTTCCTCTCTTTCCAGTTGCTCTGGTCAGCTGTTCAGAGATGCTCAGGCAGAACCTGTCTGAGCAGGGACTAGAAAGGCTCCTGGGATAAAACCGGTGTGAAGTATAGGTCTGTGTTCATTGCCTCCTGTGGAAGTAACAGAATTAATTATTGAGCTGCTCATGGCCTTTGAACCTTAAGGGTTATGATCTGAACAAGAATACACCCAGTCCCTGACGTTCTGTGAAGTGCAGATGCTGAAGCTATGAGGCTAATTCCCTTCCATAAAGGCAATCAAAACACCCTGATGGCACCTGGTAAACATTAAAGGCAGCTTTGGTTTCAAAGTCAGAAGCCCTGGGGAAAAACAGAGGTCACATTTGTCAGGTCACTCTTTGCTCTCCAAACATTGCTTTCCTCCTTTCTTTCTTTATGTTTTCATTAACACTATCAAGCCTGACAAATATTTTCCTTCTTTTTTCATTTTCTTCTCCCCCTCTCCCTGTCCCCCTTGATTTCTTCCACTATGTGTACCAGCCTGTTCTACCCTTACCCTGTGAATATTTGATTAAGAGAGTGAGCTCATTTGTATGGTAAAGTAGTGAACCAGTGCTGGTAAAGCCAAGCACACTGCATCTGTTTTATAACCATCACATGGTCATTCTCCCGTGCTTCAGCCTGTCAGTCAACATCCATGCAATGTTATCTGACTGCATAGAAAGCAATTCCTGTTCCTTAAAGCACAGCCACCATTACCCATGTGGCTCCTGAGTGCGAAGCAGGGAACAGCTTTTATAGGAAAAGCAAAAAAAACATTGACACTAAAGCAGCTGGTCTAGGAGTTTGTTTTCAAGAGAGGTTATTGGCAGAAAAGAAAAATAAAGGAATGGGGGAAGAGAGACTTCTCCCTACAGGGAGATTCTTCTCAACAGTTCAGTGGTGGTTGAGTTCACATCCTAAGCCAGAAAGACTCAGACCTCTTTCACAGATGTCACGCCAACCAAAACTTATATAACATATCTGAAGATGGTCTCATTATCCATGTAAGCTACACTCATGGCAATACTCATTTATACACTTGCTAAGTCATTGCATTTCATCACTAAATAAAACAGTGTTTCAAAGCTGGAAATACCTTGTAGAAGTCAGAATTGCTCTACTGCATCTAACAGCTCTGCAAAGCAGAACTGAAGCCACCTCCTTTCATGGGTCTAGGCATCTATGCTTATTATTATCTGTTCGTGAAATGGAGCAGCATGAACACTGTTGGCATGGCAATATAGGGGGAATTTGTTCCCAGGTAGGTCCTTACCCTGTAATTTTATTTGTCTGTGAATACACTTAATCAGGAAGGCTACAGTATTCCTAGTGGATGAAAAAGTGCTTTTTTTTTCCTTAGAAAGGATTCCTATAGTGATTAACACCACTCCTTCTGAAAATCCTGCTATCTCTTGCTTACATGTAAAGATAAAATAATTGAATAAGCCCTTTGATTTAAATTCTCTGAGTTTCTTCATACACTTGTTCATAAGCAAGGTTTAGATTGCAGCTGGAAGGATGCAGGCATCCTGTCCTCCAGGCTCTGAGAGGGCAGACTGCTACAGGCAGGTTGAAACACACCTTAAAAGTAATTTGTGGAGATATTTAACTTTTGAGATCCTACCCACAAATAATGGTGACATCATTCTGCCAACAGCCTTAAGGGCATGCCCAGGGCTGGAGGCACCTACCATCTCCACGGTCCTTGGATCTCCTCCTCTGCTCACTGGCATATGTTACAATAATTTGATCCAATACACTACATCTGCTTAGCAAAATAAGGGCTAATACAGATATCCTATAGAAATCACCAGAAGCTGACACTGAATTCCTCTCTCATATGTGCTCATACAACCCAGAGACACTGTACCGAATTCCCAGCGGCAAATTAAGCCAGTGATGCCCTTCCACACTTACCTGGGCACAGACTGAAGTACAGAGTATTTTCACTATATACAGTCAATATTATTTACATGTAGGGGTTGGTATACTACAAAACATTGAGATACCAAAATAAAAAGGGCTGGGAAGGGTGAGTCTGCATTTATTCTGGGTTCACCTTTTAGAAAACGAAAACAAGGGGAACTATTGGTGCTTAAAAAAAACCCAAAATTAAATGGACATAAAAGCAGTAGCTTTGCAAGAACTTTTCCGCACAGCACAGCATCTGTTTGTCCTTCAAAAACTATCCAAAGTTTTGGTCATGACTGATCTAGCCAACTCTTCTTTTGGCTGGACACAGCCTTGGTTTCCCCTCTCTCCCTCTGTTTATAACTGGCTGACACCTTAAAGAGCATGGCATTTTGTAGGGGGTGTTACATGACAATCTGCAATGTCTTCTAAAATCATTCTCCTCATTCTTCTTTCCATGTTCTACCCCAAGACACTTGTGAGAGAAAGGGATGGTTATAGGTGGTCTGAGCGTTGGAGCTGTACGTTTGCACCACAGACTACAATTTATTTCAGGAGGTAGAGCTGATGTACACAGAACATGGGCCAGGCACTGGTGGTTGCCCCATGGCAATGTGACAGTCATCTGATGTCACGGTGAGCTCACACACCTGCCCCAACGGTGCCAGGGGCTGAGGGTTTTCCCTGATTGATGTGTGCAACTGCTCATGGGGCTGTGTGGGTGGAGGATGTGGGCTGGCCCTGGCACCACACCGACCTGAACTTCCCTCTGACATTGCACAAGGAGACAGACCAAGACTCATACCTGCCCACCCACGCAGACAAGCCAGCAGATATAAAAATACGTTACCTTAAAAAACAGCACACAATCTCTCCATTTTAATTTTTTTCCCCCTTTCTCACCAGCACCAGCTCTGCAGACTTGAAGTCAAGTTACACACACAAACAGGGTTGGCCTGTTGCCTTCACCACATTCGCTACCACACTCCTATGGCCACCCTCCTAGAAATTCCCCCAGATATTTCTAACTTCCCACTTCTCTATTTAATTCCAAAAATAAAAAAGGGGAGGTGGGGTAGAAAAAAGGAAAAAAAAATTACACTTCTGTCTGTATGAAAAGTACAAATTTGGCTTAAGAAAGTATCTATAAAGTACAGAAGGACGAACTTCTCAAGTTTACAGAAAAAAAAACTTCTACCACATATGCTCACCTATCTCCTGTAAGGAAATTCACTGCTCAGAAACCTGATATTCCACATGCTCTAATTAAGGAAAAAGGAAATAGCTTCCAGTCTCTTGTGCAAGGGCCAATGAACATAAGTCAAACACTCACCTAAAACCATGAAAACACTTTGAAAAGAAGTAAAACAAACATTCTGCTAATTTCCCAGATGTATTTCCAGCAATGTTTCTGATATAAAGGCAATGGGTAGGAAAGAGGAAAAGAATTTAGTGATGAGGAAGTGATGAGGATGATTATAATCCATCCTCAGCCCATTTTATGTATTTGTGATGGAGGGATTTGTTCCTCCCTGCCTTAGCAGGGCTCCCAGGGTGACACAAAATGGACGGTGTCACACCTCAAAAAAGCTGCTTTCTGAGAAGCATTGTGGTTGTCTGGTCACACTTATTTCTGTAGCACCTCCTTAAATGCTTAGGTAAAGTTAGCAAGAGTCAAGGGATACACAGCCCAGTAAGTCTTCATTTACATCCTGAAGTTCCAGGAAGGAAGTATTCCTCCTCTAAGTGTTTAGGAAACGCCAAGACTTCCTTCACATTGAAAAAACTGTCTGTGGTGTAACCTTGTCATTTTGCTTGCTTCCAACCAGCTTAGTGATGGTGAGTATTCATCACATTTCTACCAAAGAAGGAAAAAAAAAGGCGCTAGCCAGAAATATAATTTACATGCACATTTCCAATTCCACTGAGCATCACAGTTATCTGCCCAAGTCTGGCCCCTTTGAGCTCGCCGACAGCACTGAAAGAAGGCAGGTTCTGAAATTAGGGATTGCAACCAAGAGTTGTTCATTAAATAAGCCAGCTATGGGTTTTTTTCAAATCTAGAGACTTCTAAGAACACACTTAAGTTTTTCAATGTGAATGCACTTCATTTTATTTGGGCCAGTGAAATTGAAAACGAGACAGTGACAGGAAAGGCATTACTGGTACAGAGATAAAACCTGAGCACTGTCACTTCTGATGTGAAGAGATGGCCATGCATTCTTATGCCCCTTCTGCCTCAGAGTCAGCTACAACAACAATAATTGAGATGCAAAGGTACAAATAAGAAATGTAACTCTTCTTATCTGTTATATTCCACCAGTGTTACTTCAGTGTAAGTCATGCTGTTCTTTAGATGCAAATGCTGTGGGAGATCTAGACCCTTCCACCTTGTTTTGCAAATTACAAGGCACCTTCAAAAACAAAGCAAATGCTAGCTTCCTTTCTCAGTGTGTTTTATTTGTTGATCGTTTCCTAGGAAAGTGCTAAACACTTCTGTTGAAAAGCACTGATCTGAAAATACTGTACTGCTATGGGCCATATTACACAGCAGAAAAAGAAAAGAACTCCAGAATCCTTGCAGGTTGTGCCTATGCAATATCTTCAGAGAAACTGCAATATTTTTGCACCTTTATGTATCTTAGTGCTGTTCACAGAAAAATAGACATAATTCTGTCTGGATTAAAATTATGTTGAGAACAAATCAATTATTATCATATATATTATTATTATTATTATTATTATCATTAGCAGTACTAAACCAATTTTTATATAGCACCTTTTTATTCGCTGAACCCAGGGCACCTTGCTTATTGTTCTCATTTTACAAATGTAAGACCTCGGGAATTTTGAGATGCAGTTTCTTTATTAAGGTCATACAACATGCCACTGACAGATCCTGGGACACAGCACAGCTTCTGCAATCCTTCCAGGTGGTAAGCAAAAAAGCTAGATACCCTGCTTTTTTCCTTCTTTTAATTTCCATCTCTCTTCCATCTTGAGCTGCCTCATTCAGCACTCAGCATAGCACTGCTTCAAATCCTGGCTTTCCAGGAACACAACTGCTTTTTTCTCTAGAACTGCCCTGCTTTGTGCAAGACTGAGCATCTACATGTACAAACAAAATCAACCTCAATTTGTGCCTGAAGAGTTATCCTCTCCCTGCTATCCCAAGTACTACTGGAGTGCATATTTGGAAAAATTAGATGAAAAGTTATTCAAAAATTTGAGATACTACCCTGTCCTTTTTTCTAGCAGGGTGAAAACATTACCTACTATTGCAGTGTCTTCTCCTGTGTCAGAGTGCATAATGTCAAAATCATATCTACAAAAGTAGCATTTTCTAAATCATTTGTATTTGTCGTGTATCCATTCTCCCCCTAAGACAACAGCACCTTTGCCTCTCACCCTCAGCTGATCTAATAAATGCAGTCTTAGAACTGACAAAAGACAGCAAACATGTCAAAAAAAAAAAAAAATTCCAAGCCACAAAGAGCTACACATTTCAGGAATAATTAAAAAGCCCACAGTGATTCCTCAATGGCAGATGGTATCAGTAGAATGTCATAACCATCTTTTTTCCTCCCACCTCCATTTCATCTTGAATACCTGGGACTGCCAGAACTCTCTTTAACAGAGCAGAAATTTCCCTGCCAGCTACAGCTGTTGAAAACATGAGCCAACCAGTGCAACACAGCTGGATGAATTATACTAAGTTATAACCAATTCAAGGACCTTCAGCTACCAGCTACACATCTTTTCACTGCAGAGGTACCTCTGGAAATGGAAAAGTTGTACAAGTCTGGCCTCCTGCAACTCGACTGAAGCAAGCAAGAAGAAGCATCCTCTAGTCCCACAAAAAAGTCCTATGATTTGCAGTGTGAGCTCCACAAGGTCTTTGCATTACATTGCATTGTCTTTTTCCTACCCTTGCAAAGTTTCCCGTGCTCAACAGCAACTCCAAATTATGAGGCCCCAAAATGTTGGCACAATCAAGTGAAGGATGATTGAGTGGATGCAGTAACCAGTGCCCCCAGCATGCCCAGCCCTACACAACCTCTTCCTAAGCCAGGTGGTTTTTTTTGCATGGAAAAATGTCATCAAGCTGGAGAGCAGCAAACACTGTGGTGTTTCACCTTGCGGCTAATAGCAGAAGGTTTTCCTGTAGCTGGGAATTCAAAGCAAAGGGTCTGAGAAGCAGGAGATCTTTTAAAGCTCCTCTGCCTATAGTTTACTGAACTTCCATTTTTGAGATAAAATGTAAAAGTTTCCTCATCTATTCACCTACTAAAAAAAAAATCAGCCAACTCAAGTTCCTGCATAACTGCAATACCTAGTACTTTGGAAGTACTTCTCTAAAGTTTCATTTTGCATTTTCTGACAATTAGCACAATAGATCAGTTACAAGCTTTTTCAGATTCAGAAATAAGTATCAGCTATTCAAACACTAATCTGCAATTACTGGTGGCAGGACAATAAACACTATGTGGATTGTCTTGCTAAGCAAAAACCAAATGGAATGGATGAAATAATTATCTTACATGAAACACATAGCTTCCAACTCATCTTCCTGTTCATGTCTCCACACACTCTCAGCAGAGAAGAAATCTCATCTTTTAAGTAAGTAAACAAACACATAAAGGCACCAACTAAATTAGAAACTCCATGGAGTCGACAGATCTTATAATTTCTTTCTTTTTTTTTTTTTTCCAAAAGCATTTCCTTTCCAAACTGAATTTAATTCATTTGAAAAAATTTAAGCACAGAGTATCTTAAACTCTCTGGAGGAGGCAAGTTGCTCAGTCATGACTATGGTACTCCTTAGGCCTCGTTTTAATTTGACTTAAATCAATTTATTAGTTTGATTTAAAGCAAACACAGAAACCTGATAAGAGTGGATGCCACAGTACGAAACGTCTTAGTATTAAAACAGCAAATATAAATGCATTTTAAAGAAAAAGAACTCTCCTGTCTGGAGCTAAATACAATGTATAAAGAGTTAAATTTACAACAATAAACCATTACCTTTTTTTTTTCCCCCAAAGGCAAGACCTTTTAATTAACCCTCAAGGAAAATCATCAACTTCCACATTGCTCAGTTTTCTGTCCTTGAGACGTTTGTGGCAAAAATAAGCCCTGTGAGGCCCCAGGGTGCAGAAACGCCCAACTGCAGGTGTGTCTATGGATATTTGTCTATTTTTTTTTCAACATTTCCACCTCGTGGCTGCTTATCTAGACCGCCCTCTCCTTTCTATATTAATCTCTGTTTATTCTCCTGTTTGGCAGCGAGAAAAACACTCACACACTCCTGTTTATGGTCCTCTGGATCCCACCTAGTAGCTGTGATTTGACTCAACAAATTTCAGGAAAGTCAGTGCTGAGAAGAAATGTGCAACTTCCCAGCCACATTGCTCTGGAAGGAAATGAGCTGTGCTCCGTAGGGAAAAGGAAATTGCTTTGGAAGTCTAGACCGAACCCTTCCTTTTCCATCCCTCCTCCTGTTTCCCCCTTGAATATATTTAAGACAAAACAAAAGGAAGCTGAAGAATGAACAAGAATGATTGGGCAGAGTTTCCATCTCTGTGTGTCATAAAAACACAGGTGGATGTGGATTTAAACACTGGCGAAACATCAACTAGAGGAAAGGTAGGAGAGACACAGCACTACAGAAGCACCTCAGAGACAAGGGTGTTGGCAGCATCTGGTACAGCAAAATGGGAATCAGCAATGTGGTGAAAGGCAATATACTGCAGGCAGCCACTCTGATCTTCCTCCCAGGCTGGATTTGTCTTTAGAATGCAGTAATGCAGCTGCTGATCTAGTTGCCTAGGATTGTGACAGTGAGAGGGAAAAGGCTGCAAGGTATTTAGTAAATTTCCTCTGTTCCCCCAAACTGAAGACACAGTAAGAAAAGCAGGTGTGAAATAGGATTGGAAGAGCAGAGGAGCTTGAAACAATCAAATGAACTCAGGTGAATTTCAGAAGCCCATGGAGACTCTATGACCAAAGATACAGGTCAGACAGTTTGACCAACAAGGCCTCAATCTGGCAGGGAAGGCCAGCAATAGAAATAATGAAACAAAAATATTAGGAGTGAAATATATAAATATATTATTAAGAAAAAAATCAAGAAATCAGCAGTTAAGCTTGGTACTATTTGATTCAACTGTGGACCAGAAAATACAAGAGCAAGCTAAGAGAATTTTCCGGATTCAAAGAGCAAAAGAGTGACCAAGGGAATGGACAAAAATGTTTCTAGGTAGAGAGGAAAAATGATCAAGGTGGGAAAAAAGTCTGACTGTAAATTTAAAAAATATTAAATTTTATGGCAGTGGAATTTTTAAAACAAATCTGCACAAGGAGCACCAAGGAAAGCAATACTATGAAGAAGAAAGCAAGAAAATACAGGTGCCTGTGGGCGTTTAAACTAAACTGCAGCATGGACAAGCACCAAGTTTCACTAGCTTCCTTTATTTCCTGCTTTAATGAAAGGATATCTTTTGTTTGAGTTTGTTTGGTTTTGATAAGAAGCAACAAAAGGGGAAAGAGTGGGAAACCAATCCATCATAAAATTCTCCTGGTGCACACCTTGGGAATTTTGCACAATCTGAGTACTCTGAATTCCTGCTGCAGAGATTCACTGCAGCTTATGCGACCTTACCCCAAACACACATATAGGAAAAGGAAACCAGAGATACATCAAGAGAACAGTGGGGCTGCAAGATCACAACTTTCTCGTACCCAAGGTCAGAGCTCAGGCATTGCCCTCGGTCTGTCGTCTCACAGAGATGCAAACCAATACACACAGCACCTTCTGTCCCACTCCCTATGGACAAAAAATGAAAAGACAACACTTTGAACCACCCTTTAGCCCCTGCTGGCACACGTCTCCATGTGGAGCAGGGGAGAGGAAAGGGAAGCAGGGATGGGACAACAGATCAGCCAAGAGTTCACAGGGAGGAGTGCTGCAAATGCCTGCTAAAAACCACACTACTCATATCCTGAGATTATACTGACCTACAGCATGTGCTGGAGCTTAATGTTAGGTTTATTACTTGTGCTACTTTCCAGTCAAAAAGAAAAAAAATATGAGAGAAGGGTTTGATTTTGTTTTGTTTCCAACCAAGTGCAGGAAAGAAATTTTATTCCTTAAGGAAAGTTCTCAGGAGTGGGAATGAATGTGAGGATTGTATGTCTGAATCATCCTGTTAATTCCCTAAATCCCACACCATGTGGAGTTCAGATAATGTTTTCAGCTAGGAAACTTTAAAAAAAAATTAAATTTCTCTTTTAAAAGGAAAAACAAAACCAAAAACAACAAAAAAGAAAAGAAAACAAAACAAAAGAAAAAAGAATAAAAGAAAGAAGTGGTTTAGAGCTCCTCCCTTTTAAAATCACAGTTGGACCCAGAAAGACCAGTTTTGTTTTTAAACAAAGTCAGCAAATTGCCCCAAAGCTGGTCGATTCCAGTAATTGGCATCAGAGTAATAACAGTCACTCAGTCGGTTTCCCCTTTGCCAGACCAAAAATAACCACTCAGCCAAATTCTTCCCAAAAGTGTTTATTTCAGCTGAAGCAAGTACAGTTAGGTTGCAGACACGTCTTTCTCACAGCTGGAAAATGAACACCTCTATACATAGTGTTATTTCCACACCCCTCTCTGTATACCCAGAGTTACCACTAGAAATATTAGAGAAACAAATAACTAAAAGCATCTCCTCCCTTTCTTGTAAGGAAGAGCAGCAACTGAATTACTTTTATCAGATGCTGCCTGTAAAATGCAGCCTTTGTGCTGTTTACAGCATGCTTGTAATGCACTACAGGAAATATACCCATTTACCCCACAATCATAGGAAACTTATGGTGATTACAGGGACTAATAAATCAATATAACAGCACCTTTCATATTTATTTGAGGCAGGTACATAGTTTCATCCACCTAAAAAGCATAAAATCATCAAAATCACGGTAAGTTTTCCAGATGTTAAGTCAAAGCACTCCTAGTGAACCAACTTGGACGTGCCAAGTGGTAGCCACAACATTATTTAGTGTACTTACAGCACAAAGAGCCTGAAGTGCAGAGGTAGTGTGAAGCTTGATCTGCACAGTCCTTCCAAGACACCCCATCACCAGGACACTGAGGATGTTGCTGAGAGCAAGGACTTTACAGCAGTATTGGCCTTGACAGCTGGTAAAGAGTGATCCATCTGAATCTCCTAAGAGAACAGAGACATTACATACAAGAGATTTGAACAACAATAATTTAGAACTATTGAAAACAGGTATTTCACACCACTGTGGCTACTCATGTCCCCTCCCACTCCTTCCAGCCTTCAAGAACAGGAGAATCACACCTCAGTTTCATCCCAATAGATATAAACCAGCATTTTTCCCAGATCCCAGAGCTTGGAAAGGAAATTGGTACCAAGGTTGGGCATAGGAGAATAACATGGAGTTCACAGAAACAACTGTTCCATAACTTTTGAAAAATTTAGCTGAGTGAGTCTACTGGAACAAGAATATTAACTAAATGGAGCAGCTGAAAACATTTTTTCTGCCCATGGTCACACAGCATGAGACAATGGAAGGAAACAACAAGGAGTCATCTTGACATGTGATTGAGCAAAATCTGAAGGAATACTGGATATAAACCCCAAGAGATAAAGGCCAGAGTAAGCTACTGATGAATCTTGATGAAGTCACATCCAAAAGGAACTGTTCTTTAAACTCTGGACTCCAAAATACAATACATTTCTTGAATTACATAGCTTTAAGTTAGCTTTAAAAATGTAGTAGGAAACTAAACATTTCCATTTGTTAAAATTCCTCTTCTAAAAATGGATAACATGGCCACACAGTTTCAATACAAATGAGACAATATGGTAGCTGTTGTTGCGTCTACAGAACTGCATTTGTGTAGACACGCATGTACATGTAGGCACACAGTACAAGCCAATTCTATCTACACACAAACTATATAAGGTTTGCTTCAGACCTGAGAAATGGCCTGTGCTTCCAAAAGATATTTTTCTCCATTAGTTCATCTAATAGAAGACGTTTCCTCTCTGATCCACATGGTGTTACACACACTACTTCCATTGCAGTGGTATTTGCAAACATACAGCACACGCTTATTTCCCTCTCCTTCTTTTCAATTGTTTGACCTACATCAGTTGACTGAAAATAATTACTCAGTACCAACTCATAAAAATACAGTATCTATACCCCAAAAAAAGCAAACAAGTAAGGTGTTCTTCTTACTAACCCACTTGGCTTCCTAAACAGCACTTTAAAAAATATGTATTTAATTTCCCTGAAAACAAAACAGTAGTATTTATGTTTTGTACATAAGCAAAGGATAAAAGCTTCACAATGCAACTCTCTAAAGCCCCATAATTTACACTCTGGTGTCATAAACTAGCAATAAAATATTTTAGAGATAGCCATAAAATTGTCATCCAAGTTCTTTCTTTTCAAAATCCCTGCTTCAACTCAGCTGTTAAAGAGTCTGAGCAGGATTATTTACATTTAATCAGTGGCAAAGTTCACATGTAGTCTGAACTGTTCCAAAGTGGGCCCGTTTTCTGATGGAGCCTCCCAGCTCAGGCTCACCCCTGTGCCTGGAAGCGGCTGGACATTTTGCTGCAAATGCTTTCACCTGAAGAGGTGTCTATCACTGAACCCAAAATGCTCCATTTAAAATAACATGGAAGTTCGCGGCAAGGCAAAGAAAGGCAGGGCTCTCACTGAACTTTCATGTATATTTCTGGTGGGCTGTAATGGATGTGGAATTTGGGAGCTGGTCTTGTAGCAGGGTTTGCCTCAGCTCTCTCGATTTCACAGATTCCATAGCCTGTACCTCTGGGGTGATTGAGCACTGCACCAACTAAACCCAAAATTTCCCCCACGTATCTGAAACATGATAATCTGTGAAATCTTCAGGTCTTACCCATGAACAGATCCAGTGGATCTGAGAGTGGAAACCAGAGGCAGATCCCCTAGGATCTGACTCCTGCCTTACCATTTGGGCTGCCAGAAGCCATTGTCCCCAAGCCCAGAGCTGTCCAGGGCAGCTAGCACCAGCTCCATGGGCATGGATGACATCCCAGTGCCTCAACAGGAGGTGCTGTGCCTGCCTTACAGGCTGTGATCCAATTCCAGCTACTTCTAGACAGTCTCTGTACAGGAGATGTGTTTGTTTTGGCTCTCTCATTTAAAGTTTCAGGTCCAAATAATAAATTAAAAATACCACTCCAACTCAAACCAGACAGAAAACAAAAGTTGAAGACATACAAGTAAGATGTCACACACACCAGAGAGCTTATGTCAACTTGTTCTCTAACAGGACAAAGTAAATAAGAGGAAGTCTGGAGCAATCCACACTTATAGGATGCTTCACCAGAAATCAAAAGTTGCTTTAAAAGTTACCTGAGGTTTAAATCTACTCTCATTGCAGTCAGCTGGAACTTTGCATTTTATTAGTGCAAATATAGGAAGATGAGACATTGCAGAAGGTGAAGCAGTGAGCTCTGACAATTCAACATACTATCACAGAAAATACCAAGTGCAGATCTCATAGTAAGGTGTTTAGACCCAATCCACGAGGAGCAGAGTGGTTATGTTTATAAGTAACTCACAATCAGTGAGAGATTGTCTTTGATTCTGCTGTTGACCAACTGAACTGGAGTAAAGACATTTGTCTATTACTGCAATGATTTATCAGTAGGGTATTACAATAAGTGAGTGGGTGTCATACAACAGAAAATAAGCACAGGAAAGTGGTAGACATTGTTACATAAAATGCTAATGCAAAAGCTTGGATTTTGGTCCTCCTGATACTCATTCCTTTACTTGACCACAGGAAGCAGGCTACAAAACACAACTCTCACAAGTCCAGTGAGAAATATTACAGTCAGGAAGTGCATAACAATTCAATTACTCTCATTGCTTCTTCCTTCAAAGAATAAATTCATTTTACCAAATATATATATATTTTCATCATTTCCAGATGACTAAGGTTGTGTCATTTCTTTAATTTATTTTAAGGTTACAAAAATGTAAACAGTCTGCTAGCATTTCCTTGACAAGACAAGCATCAGTAATGACCAGATACAGATTTTAAAAGGTTTTCCTGCATGCTTCACAGTCACATGGTGTGGTTTTGTTTTTCAGTTGTAGGTTTTACTCAGCTTGGAAATCAGCATAGTCAGTATTTCAGGATATTCAAGATTCCTGGAAACCTCTAAGAACCATAACATGTCAGGCCCTGATTTGGGAATGTGCCTACCTGTTTAACCTCAAGCACAAGACCTCACATCTTCATTACACAAAATTTTAATCAAGCATTTAACTTTGAACATATATTGAAGTGCTATGCTGAATGAGGAAGGATCTGGACCTTTTTAAAGAGCAGCGTTGTTAATTGACTGCAAAGATGTTATATCCTGCAACTAGGCTCTTAATGAGCCGTGCCTGCTGGCAAGCAGCTCTGATAGCACACAGCAGCCAGCTGGTCCTCAGCAGCAGGGCACGAGGATTGCTGCATTACTCACGGGGTAATGAGTACATACCACCCCTCTCTCAAATAACTGCAGGACAGGTTGCTGCTTGCTCCAAATATGCTGGTTCCTGTGCATACCTGGCCACTAGTCACTATAATTGGAAAAAAAAAATCTGCTTTTTAGAGTAATCTATAATACAACACTGAAGTGATTTACCTAAATGGTGGAAGAATACATAAGGCAATAAAACATCTCTTACAGCTGGTTAAGCACTCAAACAAAGCTGAGACATTTGATAACTGCAGGAGGGTTGCTGGCGAGGATATTCAAGTGCAGTGAACACTCCCAAAATAAAAGGAGATAAAAAAATCAAATCTCATACTTGTTTCCTTCATGTTGTTTCATCTTTTGGAGCTGCACAGAATTACAGCAGCCACTTCCCTCAGACTTTCTGCAGAAGCTGGTACCAAGGACGTGCAGTTTGGGCACAAACTGAACAAAGAAAGTTTTTGAAAAGTGTAAATATGTTTGAGGATGGGTAAGTAAATAATTGATCAAAGCCACATCCTTAGTGAAAAAGGAATGCTATGATTAGGAAGTATGTTTCCAAAATATTTGCTTCAGTATCTTCAGCAACCTAACTTTGAAAACCTGAGGAGATCACACACAGCCATGACACAGGCATGGGCAAATCATTTGAATTCAACGAAGTTAAACCAACTACAGCAGCTCTGAATTCATCCTAAGTGTGGAATTACCCATTTTGTGCATGTAAATGTTACCATCTATCATTACAGATATTATTCTGAGAAGCTAAATTGCCTGCTTAAGAAAAATGCTCCATGGTGTCAGTGAAAACTTTGGTGGTGTTCGTCAAGGGAACGTTTGCTGTTTCTAGGCTGTGATTCTTCTCTTGTCATAGACTACCATATTACAGAGCCTGAAAGTAAAACAATCTTGAAATAATGCAGCTCCTTTAGGCTAGGCCAGGTTTAAATCAAGCTTCTCACAGCCTTCTCAAATAAAAAGCAAAATTAGAGGAATTTCAGCAAAACTTCATATACTTTTATTTTAATTGTAACAGAATCAACTTAACACCTTTATTCCTTCTTCTTTTTCCCACAACTCTTTATACAACTTTCTTAGGTCAAATTTTTACTGTGTGTAACCTCTGTGATCTCTCCATACACTGCACTCTGCTTTTGCATGGAGTCAAACAATGTGGGCCCTCACTTTCAGCTGGAACTTTTAGAACACGTTGTCATACAGATGAAAGAAAATATTTTAGCAGTTTAATCTGGTTATTGTTTCTTCTGCTTCGGCTAGCATTCCTGCTTACTTTGGATGGGTAATTGGTCTGTAGTCTCTAGTTACAAACTTTCACATGACTTAAATACAATGCAGAGGATAGTTTAAAAAAAAAAAAAGTTTTGGGTGCATACTATGTGAAAATACTTTTTCAAACTGTTCTGAAAACCATGGGCCAAATAGTGGAGTTGCTGTTACTAATAATTTATAATGTATCTCTGATGAAGAAGGTTATCTTCAACGCTTTCAGCTGCTGTAGAATAGTGAGATTTCAGCACAAACTGTACCATTTTGACATGCTTCTGTTACCTTATTTGTGGCATCTTGAATAAGGCCATTGCTGTTTATAATAAATAATTTTGTGTTTGAAGAATCCTTGAAGAAATTGACAACTAATGGAAGACATCAGAAGACTCTCAGATTTGACATGATTTTCTTTTGTCCACTTTGAAGATGGAGTTGCTTTGGATACATTGTCAGACTCTCTTAACTAACATGTTACAAGGAAGCATATGTTCTCTTAATGTCACTTTATTCAAAACTGTAAATCAAGTTTCCTCTTCTTCTTTACGATTTTCAGCAGTAGTTTGCACCACGGAAGAGCAGCGTAGCTTTCTGGTTCTTCCACCATCTCTAGAGTCCTGTAAATGACATCTGAAGGATGGAAAGAGTGTCAGCTCTTCTATCACCACAATATTTGGATTCCTACTCATACGTTCAAACAAATTCTGAGAGACTTAATTTAAACCAAGCCTGAGTACTTGTGGTTTTCTTAGTCCGCAACCAGCTTCCAGGACTTTCAGTTTGCAGAAGTCATCGGAACATTAATAATATTTCTCCCTTGAATCACAGATACTCCACTCCCATTTATCCATCTTCCTGTAAACACATTTTTTGCTTCAGCAGAAAGCAGATACATCCTACACATCTAAGCAGCACAATCACAGTACTTCAAACCCACCTTTAATCAAAGCTATAGAGTCCAATCTATTTTTATGCACAGCTACCACAAGTGCCTTTTTTAGTTGTAGTGGGGAACTCTGCATTTTTCACACATCCCTTTCTGCTTATCAATGAATAATATATCTCTGTGTAATTAACCTTCGCATACACCGAATACCCAGGATTTAGAAATGACAGACACAGATGAGGCATGATGGAAGTAGGTCATTCTGGCATGACAGTGTTTACATCATGTCCCCATTTAAACCTGATCCCCAGGTTTACCAACATGCTCCCCTTCTTCTTCTGCCCAGGAGGATCCAAACCTGGAGTATCATGTCCTACTCCAGCATGTTTGAAAAGCATCTGCTCTTTTCTGCATTTGCTTATTTTAGGCTACCAATAAATTCCTCCTAATAGGATGCTTTCTCTGCCCTTCTCTACTCCCACCACCTCCTTTCCTACAGCTTGTTTTCCCTCACTGAGATTCCAGTGGGTCTTGTGCACGGAACTGTAGACATACATTGATTTAAACACAGAAGTACAGAAGTACTTGGTAGTGGAGAAAGTGTTACAAAGAGATGATTGTAAAGCTACCAGTATTTCAAGCAAGGCTTTTTTTTTCTTTAATTCCATCCTCCACCACAGTGGACCCTGTAAAACAAGTGTCCTCTTTCTCCCTCATCCAGCCTGATTCTGTGCTGCTCTCTCTCTCGACATTACTGCAAGTCTCATGACTCGAAGACGCAGTTCCCAAAGAGAAATGCTCAAATGAGAATGTCATGACCAGTTGACCACAAATGCTACCATTATTCATCGTTAGGCTGAATTATTCCTGCCCACCATGGATCACATCATTATGCAAAGGCATGAGCTAAGAATATGGGAAAAGACTGGCAAAAGGCCTCTTTAAGAAGCATGCCAAATTTCACCAATTCATTTAAAAAAAAAAACATGCCTATTGAGGTAATCTTTATATATTCAGAATACTTTAATGTTAAAAGAAGTCCAGGTGTTTATTTCTGAAATTCCATGCACACATTTCCCTGACTTATGTTTTCAAAAGAGGGGACTAGATATTATAACAACATCAACATATAAAAAGATTCAGCTGTTTTTTCCATAGCTTCATACACTACTGCGGTCATTTCTCTTGGCAGAAACATTTTAAAAGCAGCAAGACCAGAAACAAAGTTGACTTTCAGATTTATTTTTTAATTTTTTTTTTTTAACTTGAACATTGTCAGACTCATGGTTAGAAGGAATGTGTAATTTTTTGTCAGTCCACGTCCTTTTTCTAGGTTCTATACAGAGAAGTAAGCTTATAATTCACAAAAAGTATCCACTAACAAAATAAATGAAGGAAAACCTCCTCAAGGGAAGACTTCTTTTAAATTAGAGAGGAGACTAATCAAAGATAAAATGACAGCAACCCATTTTCAAGGCACCACCACATGAAGACCCAGATAGCAATTATGACAATACATGACAATAAGCCACACATAGCTTGAATATGCTGGAGCTGGACCCACATGGTAGTGCAGCTCAATGATTTCATCTCCCTGCTCCTGGCATCATAGGGGATGGACACTTGTGGTAGGCTTTGGCACACATGCACAATCAGGAATGCTGCAGAACTTTCATCACCCTCACATTGTCATTAATGACACAACTGAGGGCAAGCAGAGGAGATATGAAGGGGTACAGCTCGACATGTGCACGTGCTGCATCTCTATGAGCAGCATCAGAGGATGCTGAGAAAAAGGAGTTACAAGCATCTGGTTTATTCAAGAAATGAAGGATCTGAAATGAAGCCACCAAAGGATCCCAGTCTGTGAGCACAAGCACATCATACCTGACTTCAAACTGACCAAGCACAAAGCCTCCTGAAAACACCAGACTGCTTTGCTAAGGAATAGCGTTAGCAGCACAAGCTTTGCTTCTCCCCTTTCTGCCTCCATGTTCTGTGTCCTTGGCATGTTGCCCGCAGGAAGAGGCATGGAGCAGAGTTGCTGCAGGAAACACACAGGAGGGAAGCAGCAGCAGCTACAACGCAGCTCCCCAGCCAGCTCAAGGCTTCACCTTGCACTGGCACTCAATTTCCCCTTGACAAGTTGTTAAACAACCACCTGACTACAGTCAGCCCCCCTCAGGGTCTAAGTGTGTTGCACATTTATGCAAGGCAGGTTCTCAGATTTGAAAGTATTTTTATGTAATAAAAGATAAAAATAAATTTACCACACTTAGAGATTAAGTGCATATATTTTCAGATAAATACCACCTCCCAAAGAAATGGCTTAATGTTTAAAATATTTTGACAGAATGGCATGTTGCCCACAGGCCTCACAACTCACAGGTTGCTTGGAAAGCAGGAGTAGAAACAGATGTATAGCAAAGATTTTGTTAATATGTTCATGTTACCTATACCAGCTAGTTTGGCTTGATTAACAACCTCAGGAAAAAGAGCAGGAGGCACAGAGAGGGAGAACCTTTAAAACTGCACTTATCCAAGGTTTGTATCATGCTCAGGTTTCTAACCCTTTAGCCATGCTCTAACCTTTTGCCAGTAAAACACTCAGCAGTGCCCACAACAAAGAAATCAGACCTCTTTACAGCAGCTGAAAATGTGATTTGCCTCCTTCATCTGCAGGCAGTATTAAGGGGCTGGGAGGCTCTCCTAGCTGTGCTGCATCCTCAGCACACACAGAGGCACTGGGAAGGGGAAGAGGGGAGGAAAAGGGGTCAGAAAGCAGTAGCTGCTCTCCCTAACCTGGGCACAGAACCCATGAAAAACTGTGCACTTTGTGAAGGCAAGCAGCCTGCACAGCATGCCTGCAAAGTAATGTTTTAGGATGGCAAAAAGCTACACTGTGATGAGGTTGTTCAAAGGCCACCCGCAGGTCTAACAAACAGTGGACTTAGGGAGAGATGGAAGAAGTTGCTTATGCCAAAGGAAAGGAAAAATGTCTTGAAGAAAAAAAAAAACCAACAAAACACCTCTCCTCCCATCCCACTTTTTTTCCCCTTCTGTAACGTTGAAAAGAAAAAGCCTCACATTTGGTGATCCTGCCATAACATTCCTAGCAGGTAGGGAAAGACAAATACAGGGGAATTCCATTTACCCCAAAGGTTGGATTTTGTTTTATTTCAGTTCACTTAGGCTTTTTTTTTAACCTAAGGCTTTGAACTTTTTTTTTTCCTTTAATGTTGCAGGAAACCCTACAGAAATCATGTCCAGGTTTAATCCCTATGCCAAGTTCTCCTCCTCTGTGCTTCACATGCTGCTCATTCAGTGCACGCCTCACTCACCCACAGCTCCTCCGTGCCGCCCTGTTGAGACCCAAGGTGAGGGAATAAGAAATGACTCAAGCACCTCCCACTAATGTTGCAGCAGTTATAAATTTCCACTGCTATTCTGAAATCAAAATAAAACCCAAAATTAACAAACTACAGCAAGAGAATACTATCTGAGAGCAGGACAAAATGGTTGATTTTTCACACTTCATTGGCCATTTTTGCTTCCTGCACCATTTTTTTCCTCTTCCCTTCTGTGAGACACCATCCCTCTTCCCACTACCTCCCTCTTAGGAGGGCTTGCAAAAGACCCCAGGGCAGCAGAGTGCAGATGCCAGAGCCCGACCTCCATCTGTCAGTAGCCCGTCAGTGGCCTGACCTTCATCCATCGCCAGCCAGGCTCGATGTGTGAATGAGGTTTGGTGCCAGTTTCCATGGCAATGACACCTCACACGGAGTGCACGCCGCCCACAGGGCTGGTTTTTGCACAGAGGTACACAAAACAATAGACTAAGCTTAGGACATAGAGCTAAGCTTAAGGCACGTAAGGAGGAGCCACCACTGTCACATGAAGGCAGAGCATTGCTCTTAATGTTTTCCCATGACTGCCTCTTTTTTTTCCTGCAGCAATCCGTGCTAAGCAAGCACTGAAGAGCACCAGTTTCAGCAGCTCATACATATATGTTTCTGTATACAGTCGTACATGCTTGCAGATGGGAGAGACCATGCCATCTATATATGGTCAAATAGTATTTCCAGTGACCCCTCTTTACCCTCTTATGTCTGAGAGAGTTTCTTAAGGGCTTTCCTCAGAACCACAAAGCCGGAGCTTTAATTCCTGACCTATTTCCAAAGCTCAGCGAAAGCCAGCACAGATGTATGTTCACCACAGAAACATCCTGTGATTTTGTAAAGCAATTTAAAAAAAAAATAAATCTGAAGTTGCAAGGCTAAGCACTCTGAAAGCTCTTGGATCAAAAAAGTCATTAGGAAAAAAAATAGCTATTGTTTGGTTTAATGTTTTCCATTTTAAAAGAAAGTGATTTTCATTAGACAAAAGAGCTTAATGGTTTGAACAAAAATCTAAAGGTTTCAAACCTCCAGCATGGGTGTAGCATTTGATAGCTAAACATTTCCTAAGCTCATGGAAGGGCAGAAAACTCACATTGCACAGGACATCCCTCAGCTCCACCACCTTCCTGCCTCACTCCTGCCAAGGGGCTTGAGACATCCCTTGGAGACATAAATTCCTAAATTCAGGTATGCAGCACTCTGTGCAAGAGCCCACAATACTACTGTACACTGCACATCAAGTTGCCCTTCTCTAAGTCCCACGTTTGGGCTGGCTACTGCTGGATCAATTATTCCCCAGAATCAGGCAATGAATTGATCCATTTTCTCAAGTCATAAAAATATTTTCCTGCCTTGATAATATGGGACTGTGAAGACCTTTTTCCAGAGCTGAATATCTTACTCAACCCTGCCAAGGAACAAACATACTATTCAGGGCTTTTTAGCTCTCTCATATAACTGTCTTCCACAAATGCCAGACATCAAAGACTAATGTTGCCTGACGAGCCATAATTGACACAATGACAACCAAGTATCTCATATCATCATATAATCTTTTTTTAAGCAGTGTGGCAACCTTTCCAGCTATCCACATTTCCTTTAAACATTTCACTTTAAACTCAGTGAAATGAATTTTAAAATTGGCAGTTTAGTATAATGAAGTATTTGTGAGAGCTATAATGTCTTTTTCTCATTTTGCTCCCTAATCGGCTCCCATAATTTGCACTTAATTCAGATTATCAACGTACCACTATTATAAATGGGAGAAAATGGCACAGTTTGACTGTAAAAGATTAAAAATACTGCTGAAAACCTAGCAGGTAAAATATGAATGCACAAAACAATCAGAAAATTCTCACACCTAGCCTGAGAAAGTGGACATGAATATGTTGAGAGTTCCCAAAACCCTTGGTCTCTTTCTTTCACATACTATATGAAGAGCATGCCAAACCCCAAAGAAACATTCCCACTTCAAGGGGAGGAAGTAAACCACATGCCTTCCATAAATAGCACTCTCCTCCCTTAAGTAAACCCTGTGCACTCAGCCTGTGACTGTGCTACAGTTTAAATATTTTGCTAACCTTATGCTATATTTTCAGCACAGCAAAAACCAACACTGCAAAACATCTGCCCCCAAGTTATAAGTGGGAGTGCTTAAGAGGCGGCTTTTCTTCTGTTTAGCAAAAGGGGTGCCCTCGCTAGGAATGCAGCCCAATTCATCCCAGGTCATCTGGAATGGCTCGGCTCAAAGGTCCCGCTATTTACCCACAGCTAAGAAATTGCCTGGCTACGCTGCCTTTATAATGAAGCTGGCTTACCCTGCACAAGGGAAAGAGAGAGAATAGCATCAAAAGAAACAGCCTTACTGGGGCTTTTAAATGAGAACTCAGCTGAGCAAGCCGCTATCCAAGGAAAAAGGAGGAGGCTCCCTTGCACACATTATACTATTTAATTAATTAAGGCACATAACCAGAAGCTGTTTGAGTGCAAAGACACAGCTCGATTGAAACGACAGGCTGGTCCAGAGCTGCTCACCAGACTCGGTTTGGCTGCATCTGGGAAGACACAGGCATCAGGAGAGGCCACGTCCAGTCTGCTACGGAAAAGGCAGACATCTTCTCCCTTTAAGCTTTGCATGCCCCATGATACCCTCAGCCACAGAGTGGATCAAAGACCAAAGGATGTTGACAAGAAATCAGCACCCACCCAAGCCCTCCTCTAACTCTGACCCCCAAAAGTGAATGAATTATCACTTTGCATCTCTGGACAGGCATCACTGGAGGCTACATATCATATATGTCTCCTTTTCCACTCTCTCATCAACAAAACATCATTCTTGCTTTTAAAACCTCGACGAGGGAGAGATTAAAAGTAGGGCAATAGGAAGATTACAATGGCAAATACACCAAGCCTGACCTTTCAGTACAGTATAGGAATTCTGGGTTGCAAAAAGCAGGCTCTGGGCAATGCAGTGTAAAGAGGAAGAAGCAGAGATAATCACGTAGGTCAACAAAAAAAAAGGGGAAAAAACCCCAACCACACCTCTGAATAACTGAATTAAAAGAGTGAAAATTGTAGTCTTTTGATCTGTCAGTATCACAGACACAGCTATCAACAATCAAGCTTGCTTAAAAATTGTGGTGTTTAAAATAATTCTCTCAACCCCTTATTTGCATTGGAGGATATAATACACACAGATTCTGCTTTCAATATTTTCCTTCACAGAAAATGGCTAGAAAGTTAGTACCAGGAAAACAAAAGCTGAATCATAGCTGCTCATGTCATAACAGAAAGATAGCTTGAAATTTAAAAATAAATTAGGAAAACATCTGCAAAATAACCCCAAACAAACAAAAGAACAACAAAACAAACACACAAAAAACCCAAACCAAAACCAAACACACCACACAAGTAAAGCCCCCTGCAAACACTGCTGGCAATTTACCATTTACAAGCTGGCTACCTCAGATTTCTAAAATCCAGCAGCCTACCTGGGCTCCCACCACATTTGTCTTCATGGGTTACACAGAACAACTTTCACTTTGCCCTAGTAATATTTCAAGTAGGGTCACAAAGGATGTCACTTCCCTCTACCTTCTTCACCAATTTTCCCATAAAGGAGGGGAAGAAAATTTAAACCATAAAATAGCTATTTGTAGACCAGGAATGTGAAGACTTTGCTAGCTAGAGCTGACTGTGATCTGAACTCATTCTTTGCATTTCCTACCAGAGGTAGCTGCCATGGCTGCACAAATCTTTCCCAGAGTAGAAGGCATTCCTGGGTTCCTCATTCAAAGGCTCTGATTGCTCCCTGTGAAACGACCTGAGTCTTTCTTTAAAAAAATAAAAATCAGTGTTTCAGTGTTCTTGATACATGCTGCTAAGGCAGATCCCACAACAGACCCAGAAGGGCACACCACAAGTCAAATTCTTCATACATTTTAATTACAGTTTACACAAAGTGAAAGGCAGGTTAATAAGCTCAGCTCATAAAAAAATTAATAAGAAATGGCATCTTGTATGGAAGAACAGGGGACTTAGCCTTCAGAGGGCTGATCAGAAAATACATATTACATCCAAGAGTCACCTATAGTCCTCAGCTGGGAAAGAGGAGGGAGCAAAAGGGGCAGGGAATGGAGAAAGGAACAAGGGACCTTATTTAATAAAATCTTTTTAAAGAGAAGTGTTTCTCATTAAACTGGTCCCTCTATACCAGAGCAGCAGATTCAAAGGGTTTTCTCCCATGTGAGCTTTTCCGAGACCATTGAACACACGCAAATCTGCAGAGGAAGCAAAAGAAAAGCATTTCAAGCAGCAAAGCTGGAGGGGCAGACAATAGGTGCCACCTCCAGATAGCGAGGAAGCACTTTCCTGAGAGACACCTGGCCACCCATATTTAATGTGGGTAACTGAGAACACGCTCCACTCTGGCCAACATGAGACCCACCACCACAGCTGCTCTCTCAAAGCACTGGGTGGCCCTGAATGCTTTTAAATGGAAAACATGAACTCAGAGATCAGGGCGGTGTTCTGTGTGCAGTGGCCGGAGAAGGAGGGGGAGGCGGGGCTGTCCCCTGCCAAACCCTGAGTCACAGCCCTGTGCCAGGGAATCCCATGCAGAGCCCTGTGCACTGAGGTGCTGGGCTGAGCATCAAGGGAACACCACTCCAAACCTCCTGGTAACACCACCAAAATTACCCAGTTGTGACACATCCTTTCATACATCACGTTTTGGCTACCCCAAGTGTGACTCTACTGTTTTTGTGTAAGCAAAGAGCATGAGAAAGGCGCTGTGAGCCAGGCTTGCTCTACACCCTTTTCCTCACCCCATCTTCACAGCTCCACATCCAGGGTTACTCATCACAGGTCCCACCTGTCCCTTGGAGGTGGCTGTGCCTCCAGTCCTTCATACTAAATTTACTTCTGAATGTGCAGTGGGGAGTGTTAACACATGATTTGGTCTATGATTAAAAAGGGATTACTTTTTTCCCACCAAACAGGGTGAAAGGGAAATTATAAAGTTGCATCCAGAAGAATATCATTTCCAAGTTAGACACCTTCAGTTTTAAAAAACCCTATGAGGTTCTAATTTATTAATGAATAGCTGCTGTCTTTGTAATTTTGTCATACTTATTCCATTACTGTCTGACACTTCCTATTGTCACTGCTTGAATTTTTAAACAATTCCACATGACTAGTGCTAATCTCCATGTTTCATGGAGGGCTGCTAATAAAAGGATGGAGATGCATGAGTGTATAAGAACGATTATAGCTAAACGTGCTCTAAAGCCTGCTCTTAACATCTCTCAATTTCTAGCATTTCTCCCTTCCCCCTAACTCCCAGCATCTGAAAGGAAAAGAAAAATGAAAGAAAGATATTTTTCTCCTTTATTTTGGGGTTGAATGGGATTTATACCTGATCAGGGGAGAAAAAGAGAACTCCTCAAAGCAAAAGGGCTCCCAGAACAGGGTGCAAAGATGCAGGACTCTTGTGTGAAACAAACCTTGGCAAGCAAACAGCAAGCTTCATATCTTGATTTTTCTTTCAGAAAATCTTGTAGAACTGGTACAACAAGCTATTGTGAACAGCTGCTTTGAGGATACTACCCCACAATAAACAACCTCTGATTTAAACACAGGACTACGTTCACCTAGACAGTGTTTTACTTGTTTATTCCCAAGAATTTCAACACCTCTTTTACCCTGACTCTCTGTACCACAGATTTTCAGCAGGTAAGTACAAAGACCTTACGCATTTGAAACTACTGTTAAAGCACCTTTTAAAATTCATATTTTCTTAAAATCCTCCTATCCACACCTTTTAAGAGCAGTCAAAGAGCAAGACTGACTGCCCACTTCCCTCCCAGCCTGCTCTATTGAGTCTGTTTCCCATCCCCAGATCAGGTCTTAGGTGCTTCTTACTGGCCCATGTAATTCCACACACACTACCTTAAAATAGCTTAAATGCGTAAATGTGAGCAGGAAATTTTCTTAAAATTCTATGAAATTTACACCTTTACCATAAAAACACCATGGCAAACAGGGACAAATGACCCTGGCTGCTGCTTAAACACATGCATTTTGTGCAACCAACATTGTTTTCCACTGCCTCATTCCAACAGCACCTTCTCCTTGCTCTCTGTGCACTGTGTTCATCTGGGAAGCCCTTGATCCGTTTAACAGTTTGCAAGCAGCTCTTGCACTTGGGTGTGTTGGGTGAAGAAATATTCTCTGCTTCACTGTGGTCCCCTATGTCCAGGCAAATGGGGCTCAGCCTATTTTTAATGTCTGTCTTCTCAAATAAAGAGGACCTGCAATTGCAGTAGCTCTGCTTTAAACCAAATGAAAAGAGGCAGTAGCAAGCATCACTCCTAACCCGTCAATGGCACACCAAGAGTGCTCACTGATGCAGAGAGTAGGTTTAGATTAGACATTGGGAAGAACTTCTTTACTAAGAGAGTGGTGAGGCACTGGAACAGGTTGCCCAGAGAAGCTGTGGATGCCCCATCCATGGAAGTGTTCAAGGACAGATTGGATGGGACTTCAAGCAACCTGGCCTAGTGAATGGTGTCCCTGCTAAGACAGGAGAGTTGGGACTAGAAGATCTTTAAGGTCCCTTGCAAACCAAGCCAGTCTGCAATTCTATATCTGACAGGCTTGCATGGCACACCTGCTTCAAAGAAAATGGCTAGCACAGCTGCTAAAAAAACATTGCTTAGTTGTTTGCATATTAATCTAAGAGCAATCCTGAGCTGAAAACAGTACGTAAGAAATAGTTTTGGCTTTCTATGACTTCCACAACTCCCCCCACCCCAAATCCAAACTCACAGTCAGCCCACTTGGCATCCAGCGCTTACTTCCAGAAAAAGTAGCATTTCTAAATGCTGCTCCTGCAACTAACAGTGCTGCACATAAGTCAGAGCTGTCCAATTTTAATGCAACTGGCATATACACCGACAATTTAACAGCAGCCCTAAAGCTATGTCTAGCTTGCATATGCACACCTATTTACATGAATTGTTACCAAAAGAAATTCAAACCATCATGAGAGCTGATTGTTCTCATGATTTCTCTTCAACATTAATGAAAAGCCTGCAAGCAGAATAATGTTCTTCTCACCTTGAAATGACAGGGAAGCTGAATATGCAGGCCAAGCTTTGAGGGCTATACACAGCTTTTAAAGTTCAACCTGGACCTCTCAAAACAAAGTTTTCTAAACTCAAAGGCCCTCAGATCTCATATACTGAGCTCTTTCAAATACAGGACAAAGTCTAAAATGTACTACTCTTCTCACTACAAAGAAAGAAATATAGCCAATCCTCCAGGCAATGCTTTGAAAATTTATTCCTTCGTGCCTTTATATTTAAATAATGACATTTGTCAAAAACCTACAATGATTGCATTTAAGACCTTTCAATTCGCTTTAGGTAACAAGATCACACTACCAGTGGTATCTTTATTCATCCCTAGGAATCCCCAGGTAAACTGTCAGAAAGGACAAAAAACTCTGAAAGTCACGAGGCAACATGATCTACTTGTCCAGGGATAAAACAAGAGATCTTGTGATCATGACCTTTGTGCAGGTCCAGTTTACTATGTGAATCAATTTTCTGAATGCAGGGATTGAGTCTAAAATGGCTCACACTGGCATGGCGCCCTAGTATAACATAAAACAGTAACTGCTTACTTTCTAAACCCCTCTCTTTCATTCCTCTCCTCAAGGAAATAGTTACAGACTGTTTTTTCCAGTGAAGATACCTAATTGCCTACTGCAGTCTCAGATCAAACAGGTATTTGCATGCTTTAATTTATGTCTACAAAGTTACTTCTGGGCACAAAATAAGAGCTAGACCAAAGCTAGCTTAACCAGTTTTTGACAGCCAAATATACACCAACCAGCCTTATTGACTATTTTGCATTTTGCATTGTGTTGATTCACAATTTTAAAAAATAAAATGGCGCAGTCACAGCAGAGTTATATTGTAAAACATAATTTGAAACATATCTTCCCATTCAATTCATGCACAATATTCAAATTTCGGGCTGATTTTTCTCTCTGCCATGATAAGGGCACATGCACAAAGCAGAGGAGCTCATGAATTCACAGGCCAGCAGGTGCTCTTGGGAATTGCCCTGATAGGCACTTCTGGTGCATGGGAACCACCTTGCTCTACTTCAGATTAACCGTAGGTCAAAAATATGTACTGAGGCAGTAACCAACACTGAATTTATAATGAACTCACCCCACACTAATTTGTTTTTATAGCCACAGCCACAGTTAGGGGCGCTAGCACTGAGCTGGCTCCTCTCCTCCTGTTATTTCAACACTCATATCCTTCCACCTGTTCTCATCTGTCCCGTGGGATGAGAACACATTGCACAGTTGTAGGTAAATTTTTTCACATTTGCCTTTTTGTATTTTTACAGTGCAACAAAATGGAATTATCCTACATAATAAATACCACCACTGCACTCACCGCACAGAGGTCTGCCAGCCTCCTTTTCCCCCATGCAAGGCTATGATGAGCAGCAGTAAGAGCACACTGCCCTTGCTTGATGAGGTTACTTCCTAAAGTTTAAGCCAACAATAAATAAATCTGTAATATTGACAGCTAGGATTTCTATACAAACTTTGTGAAGTTTATACATACCTCAGCAAGTTCAACAATCTGTAATCCTTAAGCTGTTTTAAGCTTGTAACATTTTCGTGAACTCAAAGATTAATATCTGTTCTAAGTTTCTTCATTCAATTCCACTTTTTGAGTTATCAAAGTTCATGAGATTGCCTACCAGTCCATCTATAAGCAACTGAAACATTACTCTGACCCCAAATGACAGGCGAGCTATGGTATACTTTACCAGAACTTTTGAAGTTAATTTTTGACCTTTCCTTTATTCCTTCACTTTTCCATATTCCCCGGTTACTTTATACTTTGTCTTCAGTTTCTACTCCTTTTTTTTTTCTCCTCACATGGTACTTTTGTCCTTTTTTTCAGAAACTTGTGCGCTGTTCCCATCTCCCACCTCTATATTAGTGTCTCTTACTGAGCAGAGCTGAGCAGTCAAGATGAAGCTAAGATCTAGAGCTAACATTGTCCAAATGGATTTCAGGTAAAGAAAACAATTCTACTATCACTAAGAGCAATATTGTATAGAATGCACATACGATTAGAGAACTTGCTGATAGGGAAAAGAAAGTGGGGTTCCATCTGTGTTGAAGTTATCCTTACACTAGACTCTGCTTTTAAGTGAATATTGAGATGCTAAACATAATACAATTCCACAGAGATTTCATAAAATACTAGCTATGCTTAAACATGTGAGTCACTTTTATTTTTAAGCTGTATAATAGTTAGTATTTTTCCTCCTTACTTCATTTACTAGAAAAGATGAGGTGTTACCATCACCCAATACGGGTCTGCACTTGTATGGTATTTAAGTTGCAAGTTTCTATTTCGATTTTCTGACCTTCTGCCAGTGATATTTCTTCCCTGGGCTGTAAAGTAAGATGCTGGATCTCCAGAGAGTGCAATGTGAATTACCATTACTTACAAAAGTGCTTAATGTCTTGATAAACCAAGGGGTTTGAGAAAGCACAGACCTAAATCTACAAAACTAGAAGTCTGTCAAAAGGTGGCCTGCTGAATGAACAGTAAATTAAAGTGATCAATAACAGTGTCTGGATTCCCAGTATCCAGATTTTCTGTATCCTTTGCATCAGGAATAAACAGAAATTAAAAAGTCACAGAACTTTTAGAGTAGAAAGGGAGCTCTGGATCTTGTCCAGTCCCCCCAAATGTTGACTTCATCTTCAAATATGGACACCAAAATATTTTAATTAGGTGCTCAAATATGGAATAATATGGTTATTGGCAGAGAAATTTTTTAGAGTTTGTTTGGAAGTTTTACACTCTCTTAGTAATTTGGGTGAAATGCCAGGGAAAATAATGACTACAAAAGAAGACTGTTCTCTTGCAGATGCCAACTGTACTTCTTTGAGTCATGGAGAACCATCTGGTCATCTGGGTTTGATGTTGTCATGATGTGCTGTGATATTATTAGACTGCTTAGCTTGATGCACGAGAAGGATACAGATTGAAGGTAAATCAAAACATGCCCCATATACACATATTTTTGATGTCCAACCATGTATTACTTTGGGAGTTGAAATCTTAAGGATTAATTTCATTAATTTCACATTGAGTGAAGCCAAGACAAAACCTTCTCAGTCCAACAATTTCTGAAACAAGGTAGATTTAGAATTGATCCTCAGATCTTTTATTTTCACAAAAAACAACCAATCAAAAACAAAACCAAAACGAAACAAAAAATCCACCCCTCTTAACAAAACTTTGCTCAAATACATTAATCTACTACTTCCACTGTAATTCCTCTCTGTCTCTCTTACATACACAAAGCTCTCGCAATCCCCTCTTCTCGAAACACAATTTCAACATCAGCTACCAGTGTATTGCTCCTAGATGTAAGAAATTAGCTTTTTGCAGCAAGAAGAATCATTCACTGGCACAACCTCTCCAAGGACATGGCGGAGTCCAGACTGCTGGAGGTTTTCAAGATGCAAGTAGACAGGGTGCTAGATAATCTGACCTTCCTTTCCCAGGAAGAAGTAACAGCTACATCTCACATCCAAATTAGCCAGTAAGAGCATCTTTCCCATAATTTGTGTTTTAGAAATCACAGAAAACAGAGGAGCAGTATGTAAGTGGAAGGACTTGAAAACATACTTCAAAAGAACTTTTTTTACAGAGGCACAAGGGGATTTTTTCCACAATATTTACCATCAAGCAACAGGCAAAAGAGAATTATGTATTTGAAGAATAACATGCTTTTGAGCTGCAAGAAGTAAATCACCTAGAACGTGTCTACCTCCAAGGAAAATTCTACTATACAAGATAGTCACTGCAGATTACTGCTGCTGTGCTATTTCCAAATGTTCCTTTTCCAAAGGTAAGTGAAAAAAAAAATAGCTCAAGATGGTGGCAGGCAGTGATTTGAAGCTAATTCTGTACTTTGATCTCCTTTTCCTCTATTCACCTTCTTTTCACCCAAAGTCAAATTTTCCCGTAAGACAATTGGTGCTTGCCCAGGAAACATATTGTAAAAAGCTTTAAAATGGGTATGTCATGACCATGAGCCAAATCTTAAGCAGAAAGAACAGAAAGAATCTCACAATCCCGACTAAGGTTAGCATGCTTCTGAACCAATGTCAAGGTTATGACATATGTCAGAAACCATACGTAGAGTTCTTTTGATGTTGAAAAAAATAGTTTGCGTCAAATGAGCTGGAAACAACAGTTATTTTATTTTTCTCATGTTACTACTTGTCTGCATTGTTGTGTGATTTTGATATATAAGAACCATAATAAGTTTAAATGAGGAGTTCTGGTTCTTGCAGACAAGACAATTATTTATGATTTCTTAGAAGAAATTTCTTCCAGCGAAGATGTTAGGATGTTGACTTCAGTTCAGTGATTCCTCCTCTGCCCCTTTTACTCTGCCCTGCTTGAGGAGAGATGAACATGTGTGGAAAAGAAGGGAAAAAGGTTGTCTTTGAACAACACAGAAAGGCTGGGGACAAAACTATCAGAGATATATAAATATGAAATAAAGAAGAAATGAAGATTATAGAATTTTTAAATTGCTACTGCAAATAATAAGAAGAGGGAAGAATTAAGAAGTCAGCAGCTAAAAGCAACTGCCATGTTAATTAATATCAGAGTTACGGTTATCAGGGCAACAACAGCTTCCCTAACTTTTCTTCTTTTAGTATGTTTCTTTTTTTCACTGAAAATCCCTTTCTTTTTAGTAGCTTGAAAACTTAAGCTTCTCTGTTGGTACAGAGCACCTTCGAGCACTGCAGGCTTCTTTGGGAATCCTGTATGCTCAGCATGGAGTTGTTAGACTCCCTTCACACACTTTTACCTTCTCAAGGGTTTACAATGTTAATCTGTTTTAAAAGCTAGAGTTCCATACCTTTCTTTCTAACATTCATTGCATATTTCTAGCACTTGAAAGCTCCTAAAAACTCATTCCCTCAAGAATCGTTGTCCCATTTCAGCACCAAAAGGGCACATACTTCCATCCGTACGGTCACCCTTGAAATCAATGAGCAATGCAAAGCTTTCGCCCTGTAGAGATTAAACAAACCACACAAGTTTGTTCAGACCAAGCCTGGGAACAGAAACCAGGTCTTTTGCATGACTGCACGATGCATTACTGAAAGCTTACTGTGCTGACCTTTGGTCTTGGTCACAAAACATTACTGATAATCCCCATTTTGATTAATATATTTTGTTTGGGTTTTGCTTTAAGGCTTGGCCTGCTGCTTATTTAAATGATTCTCAGGTACTCCTGCCCTTGTACTCACCAGTGCCTATCTGCACTGTCCGGTGGGGAAGAGTTGTTGTATTGGATCTCAGAGGAGGTGCAATCTTTAGAATTGTCTTAGGCTGAAAATTGAATTGAACAAACTAGAAGTGCTACTGCTCCGCTGCTTGGATGATTTCAAAATAACCTGCAGAAATGCAGAAAAGCATTTCTACAGCTAGGAACAACAAACATGTTGGAGGGACGGAGAGAAGCAGCAGCATGTGCATAGTGGTGTCTTTCACTAGGATTTCCCAAAAGCAGCTTGGGGAAGTCCCACTGCGGAGAGAGGAAGCTGGTGCACACTGATGAGGAATGCTTGAGTGGAATAAAGTTATGCTAATCATAAGGCTGTGAAATATGCACTGCCCAGCTGGAGGCAGAAATCAGAGCACAGCTACTACTGAGCTGAGTGCAAAGAGAAGAAATCTAAATTCAAGACCGAAAATTTCTGGAGAATTCCACATTGTGCGATCACACAAAGAAATAAGATTTGCTAAAACTGATAAAGTTTGTCATTTAATTAAATCATCCCAATAGTATCTTAGTGCTCTACTGATAAGCACAAAAATGTTTCAGACTTTTTTCAAAGACCATTTTGAGAAAACAGTACATTTTTTTGTTGTTGTTTTGCAGAATCATACTAGAGCCAGGCTTATGATCCAAACACCATCACAGCTTCATAGTCAGACAAAAAATATGAACAAAAAGATTTTGTATACAAGAACATATTAATTAAAAAAAAACTTTCAAAAAGGTAACAGAAAGTATATTGGCAGCTGTCCTACAGCATCAGAAATACACATGCACCAATACGTCCTAAGGACTGCATAATGTAACTGCGAGCTACAATCATAAACATATGACCTCATTCATAAAAGTATGATCTCAAAGCCCATGCCCTGTATCTACTTTCTTTAAATTAGCTGACATTAAGGACAGATTCCAGATCTGAAGAGGCCAACCTAGCTTTAAAGTGTTTGCAATGCTGCACCAGAAGCTGTTTTGATTTTTACCACCAGGCTGCTAGATAAATTCTAATCTCACCATCAATTATGAAAGATTCTTATGACAACCTTGATTTCACAAAATTAGGTTATCTTCCAGCCTGTGGACATTTTCCTGTTGCATTCTGGGTTAATCCATGGGTAGAGCTCACTTCTGTCAGAATGACAAAAACAAATTGATTTTGTTTCATAGTGTATTCTTATCAATGCTCTCCTCTGCTCTTAGCCAGTCTTTGACTGATAGGGTGTTAGAGGAAAGGTCCATTAATTGATTTGTAAATAATTACAGCTAAGTCTTCACTTTTGACTAGATATCAATAAAGGCCTATCCTTTTTTCACTGTTGAATGCTTTTAAATAAGCTTCAGTGTCCAACTTTCAGCCACAAAATTCATTAAAATCATTAGATACTTTTAGAGTAGCACCCACTGGTGATAGCAGAGGCAAGAGTGTGTCAGCATTTCTCTTATACCACTTATAGGGATGGATTAGAGAGAAGCAAAATAAATAAACAAATAACATGCCTGGGGGAAAAAAAAAAAGGCAAATCAATTATTTCTTAAAGTGGGAATTAATTTTCAGACCTGGTGGAATTTCACCACCTGTACAGAGTAAAAAACAAAACTAAACATATGCAGTACTTGGTACACGTGTTCCTCCACACACAAAGAGCATGTGTTCATTACCTGTGGGCACACATGGACACACGTAGTCTGTCCACCCATGCTCCCAGTAATTTTTGAACCTGTTGACTACATTCAGACACATTTAACAAAGGACCCAGAGTCTCAAAGCTAGTAAGTTCCCACAGTTTTGGTGAAAATAAGTAGCAGGGTATGTGCAAAGGAGACCTACTTAGCGCCCCGATGGAGCAGAAGTCTGCAGAATGAGCTCCGCAGCACTGAACACTTGAAAATTACACCCATCTGGGGAAAACAGACGCAGCCAAAGAGGCCAGAAAGTAGACACATACACACACCCCCTGTTTTCTAGGCCCCCAAGTGAGGGGACAAAGTAGCAGTCAGAACTCAATGGGTCCATCAGCATCTGTTCTCAGATGCCCAGGTTTCATTGGTTTTACAGTTTTGGGTTTAAGGTTCCCATCTTCTCTTTAGCACCCCATGCATAACAGAAAACGCTGCACACAAATGTGAGTTTTCAGAGGAAAGCAGAAACTCAAGTCTGAAAAGTAGCTATAATATCTTAGCAACCCTTTCATAGGCTGTTAATATATTGAAGATGCAATAAGACCATATTGGAGTTTTCACACACACAAAGTACAAATACCATTAATACAAGCAACTGCATCATATTTTGAGACTGCATTTCAAGTGGTCAGCACAAGGCAAGGCAAGTTATATTTAACTCCCTGTACATAATGCCATCAAATGAGATATATTGTCATATCAGGAAACTGCCTGTTCAGCATTATAAAACAATTGACCAGAAAACCTTCTTTATTGCTGCTTTCCAGTGATAGCCACCTGCTTCACATTAACAAGCACATAAGCTTTCCACCTAGGTCAACAGAAAAGAAAGGTGCTCCTACAACAACCATTCAAGTTCACTGTATTATCTTTGTTCCTAGTATCTGTTCCAGTTGTCAATCCATGCTTTATACCTGACCAATATCTATGAGACTTTCAATTCCCCCCACCTTCACTAGCAACCTTCCAGAAAGAGCTTAAGCTGCAATGCACCTTAACTAAAAAGGTGTGTGTCAGCACACCATCAGGCCCATGTACAAAGCACAGAAATAGCAGAGATTTGTGGGTTACAGCCTCTCTCCTGTGACATTTCCCATTATACGCCCAGCCAGTGCATGCCGAGCATCCCACACATTGAGCCATTTCAGGTACATTGCTCACGGGGTAAATGTATGAGTCACTCTCACAGCACATTTGCCCTAAGACTTATCAAGAGAAATTCACTAAGAAAAGAGGAAAAAAATACCTCTTGTTCTAATAGCAGAAAGTTGGAAAGCTTGAAGATTCCCAGTCTTATGGATCCAGGGGAGGCCATAGCTGGGGACAGTAAAATTACACTTCTCCATGTTTCCCAAATACAGCCTGGCATCCTCATCCAGCCTGTACTTGTTCAGCTACAGGAGCACCTATGGACATTGTTTTTCTACCAAGGGAAAAGTCCATAAAAGACAGAGCAAGCCAAACCAGCAAGAGGCTGCCAGTTACAGCATGGTCCTTATGCCCTTGTCCCACCAACAGAAGTCACTGGGTTGCTTCGGTAAGATTTGGGAAATGGGCTCATGTATTAAGCAGCTTCCTTCCACCTGAAACATAAATAATCTCACATTTGACATCAGCCCTGCACATGAGGAAGGTTTTCTGAGGAATACCTTGCCAGGGACAGCAGTACAACCACCTACTCATGAAGCAAACGAACATCTTATCTGATGGGTATCTTGTCCTAGACTCAATCACAGTAGGATTCTTGGGCATTGTTAAGGACTTAATGGGAGACCCAGATGTAACTTACATACACACCGTGAGGAAAGAAAAGTCAGCAATGTGTTTCAGTTAAAACCTCTCTAACCTAAGAATCTCTCTTTAAGCCACTCAGAAAAGCCTTTAAAATCTGATAATCACTTAATAATATTTCACACTTGCTGCTCAACCTGAAAACCTCAGCTACAGCTTTTGTAAACTGTGTCACCATTCTTGTTCCAGATGGCTTGCAAAATAATTTATAAACAACAAAGTTCAGCAGGTTCATAGCAGCTGTTCAATTCCAGCACTTTGGCCACCCACTTCAGCATAACTGAGAGCTTTCAATCAGTTCCTTCCTCTCATGGGGCCTTCAAACAGCACCAGAGCATGTGTTCAACATGCTCTCAGAAAATAGCCAGCCAAATAGGGAGGGTCAGACATCTAGGCAACTCTATAGCATACCCACAGCATGCTCACACTGTCTTTTTGGGGTTTTTTTTCTGTATATAAACCTAGTTGAGAACAAGTAGGAACATGTTCCTGAATTTTAAAAACACCTTTGTTAAAATACACAGTTCCTACAAAACAATTTCAGTTTGCCATAGTTCAAATGCTGAATAAGATATTCCCAGCCGAAATATACTGTAAGTGCAAACATAACATCTCATGGGGTCAGAAGGGATTTTTTTACTGGTTTAACTAAATGTATGCTAAGTGTTACAAGAAATAGAGTATGTCAAAAAGGGCCTTCTCTGTACCTGACAGATTTCCACTGCTATTTCTGTTTCTTCCTCTCCTCTCCTCTTTCCTTGCTGGTGTTTACTTTGGCTCTGTTTTTCTTGTGTCCCTTCAAAACCTCCTTGTCCTGGATTGGCCTTTGGGGCACAGAGGAAAAAGGAAGAGATATTGCTTCACAGTCGCTTTAAAGGTCATGCAGTCTGAACCGGACAGAGACAAATTCCACGTCACTTTAAGCTCCTCTGATCACAGGCATATCCACACAAAGTATTCTGGAAACTGCACGACAATATTAAGGTTGCATTAAGCCTTATAAAATATACCTTGCCTGTCAACATAGCTGATTAGCCCAGGCTCGATGCCCCATGAATCACAGACATATGGTTTCCAGGAGGCTCAGGATAAATAGAGCAGTGTGGAAGCATGCCCTAAGTACTAAATACGTCTGAAGTCTGCAAAGAGTGTCAGGGCATCAGCACATTCAGTTGATCCAGGACAGCAGCCCCCGGTGTATCTCATCATTTCAGCTGGTGAGAAAGAGGCAACTTGTCTCCTGAGGAGCGTAGTCCTAGCTTGGTAAGCTTTTTACAAATTAGGGCTGATTTGAGCTTGTTTGCTGGCCACTGCCGATAAGATGCAGCATGCTGTGGTCTGTGGATGTTTTCTTACACCAGCACGCTGTGCCTGAAGGGATGACTGGCAAGAATAAGGCACTTGTGGTGGAGGAGACCAGCCCTAGGCAAGCATGCAACTGAGAAAAGTGTTCCTTAAAAAAACATTCAGCAGCCTAGAACTCCTGGAGCAACAAACAAAGCCAGTCTGACGCCGAGGTTTGTGTACCATCCCAGTAACCAACGACTAGTTAATGCTGGATGCTTCTCCAAGGCATTCTCCTCCTCCCACAAACCCTGTGGTTTCCACAGCATACACAAATTTGTCAAAATGAAAATAGCACAGTTTTGCTTTATGCTAATGTTTAAACATAATTTGTATTGAGCTGATGTATAAACATTGGTTAAGAACTAATTCAGGGCTTTTAATGGGTTTATGTCCTGCTCACAATTGCTGGGAAGTATCAGCATGTTGAGAAGAAAAAGGATTCCTTTAGTTTTGACACACAGCAGAGGTTTTTAAGTAAAGCAGACAACTGAAACAATCACAAGATCTCCAATATTTGCAAGGAGATTTTCAGTACAAGTGTCTGCCGGCTGTTTCAGTAGTGCCCAGGAACCTTAAGAAAACCCCACAGGCAACAAGTTCCACCAGCAGGAGTAATTTCAGTAGCACACTGCAATAAAACAGTGTTGCAGAAGCTGGAGGGCAACACAAGCAGGTACCTAGCCCACAGAGGGATCCCAAACTGCAGAAGCAACCCTTCCAGCTTGTGGAAACAGCCTACAGGTCTCTGTGACACCTGCTGCTCCTGTGTTGTGCACTCAAGGAGAGGTTGCTCCATCGGGGCTTTCCCACACCACATCAATAGCCATCTGCAGGTTTGGACAATGGGAGCAATTTGAAGCTGGACAAATTGAAGAAGCCAAAAGCTTCTCTGGCATATAGTCAAAGTCTGATGAGCTGTATTTAACAGCCTTAGAATCCAGGGAGTAATTAATAAGTAATTTAATAATAAAAAAGGAAAGAGAAGGAAGGGCAGAAGGAAAGATTCTGCAAACAAGCTTAAGTCTCAGGAGCTCACCTACCCTGGAAAGGTTTCCTAATAGGACAGTGAGGGCAACAGAATACAGTCAGGCATTGCCAGACAGACAGTTGTCAGGCATTCTGGGATTTTAATCCTACTGCTGCTTGATGGGCATAGTATTAAATTCCCTTTTTCAGGTGCAAACTCTGTTTCAACCCTTTGCCCAGTAAAGTTAAAATTCCTTTCTATTCAAAATGTAATTAAACCACAAAATGCAAAAGTGTCTATGGATATACAAAACAAAAAGCTGTTTAGGTTTAAAAAACCATAAAAGTCCATCTAGTAAGGGGTTAATTACAATTGGTTGTCGATTAGCATCTTGTGTAGTAAGATCAAAACCAACAATTCTGGTGTTATCTAGATAGTAATAAGAGTTAAATCTGCATTCATGGAACTAAAGCCGGAATTTTTAAGCACAATTGCCACTCTGTTGTAGGCCTGGACTTTCAGACTGACATCTAAAATTGCACAGAACATAATTTTATTATCATAGTGGGGTTCCCCCCCCCGCTTTTGCTCAAACTGAGACAGGCTGAATTTAACCTTTTGCACAGCACTAATCATGAAGGCATAGGGTTAGGGGTTTTTTTAAGGGAGAAAGAAAGAAAGGGACAGGGGGTAGAAAATGACAAGATAACCACCTCCCCTGTTGTGTTCTGTTGTCTGCTCCTCACTCCTCTGGGAGATGTCAGACACCACAGCAGTCCTTGTCCTGAGTTTGCAAAGACTTAACAAATGTAACACACGATCTTGGCACCCGTGGTAGTGGAAGAAATAGGTTGGACTAAGCTCTGGCTGACCAGTATCTCCCACAGAAGCACTCCACGGATGCACTTTCTCACATGCCATGTGTCAAAAGACTCTTTAGTCTTCTGGAACACGAAGGATAAGGCGGCAGAGCAGGGGAGCTGCGCCCTAGTGCAGTGTTAGGCACACAGCCGAAGGCAGACAACTTGCAACCACAGAAATAGCTCGGGTAGCCAGTAAATCAATATTTGTGTGTTATTGTTCTCACATACATCCCATTTGCTGATCCAACACTTGTTCCCGCAGAAACAGGATCAGAGCAGCTGCCTGCCAGCAGCCAGCCGGCAACCAGAGCCTGCTCCCCCTGGAGCCGGCGCACAGGTGTGCTGCCCCCAGCCAGCAGGCAAAGATCTACGACTTCTTTTAATTAAGGAATAATCCCTTTACATAATAAAAAGGTCTTGTAGAAGGGGGCACAGTTTCCTCCAGCATTTATCCTCCTCGGCAAAATACCATGTCTCTCTCTGCCCAGCACGCAGCAGCTGCTTTGCACGACTCCTTGTCCCATTTCTGAGCAACCCAGACCAAGAAGCACCATCTTCATATGAGATCAGCAACGAGGTTCCCTTCCCTTACAGGACAAGGAAAAGAAAACTAAGAGGAAGCCAAGGACGTTTTCTGATAGTGTGCATTCAGTCATGCTCTACATCTCAGTCTAGCAGAAGCAGTCATCATTTTGGGACAGCAGCAGCTCAGCAGCTGTGAGGACATCAGAGATGGGCTGGACCAACGGGTGCTGAGAGAAGGGGTTGCTCTTGTAGTGTGTCCGCTCTCTCCTGTTTTTGAAAAATCACAGAGACCAGCAGAGATGTCCCACACCTGGAGAAAGGCAAGCGTTGCACCCACCTCCAGAAAAAGCCCAAGGACAATACAGTGAGTAGCCAGCTGGTCAGCCTCACTCTGTTTTGTAAGAAGCAGTCTCTGAATACAGCTGGGGACAGTCAGCATGGACTGACCAAGGATAAATCATGCTTGACCAACCCAATTGCTCTCTGGGGTGAAATGACTGGATCTGAGGAAAGAGGCAGAGCAGTGGACATACAGCCTCAGTACAGATGGAGGATTAAGGCAAGAAGTAAATTCGTCCTGGATGCTTGCTATATGTAACTTTTAATTATTCTCTACATTATACCAAAGAATGGGTAGAAGGGATGGCTGGCCTGTCTTGACCAAAGAAGTACAGCTTCTAATCATACAAACAGGGCACCAGCACTCCCCCATTGCATTCTTGCTTAAGGGGAAGTGATGGATGCTGCTGCATTACCAAAAAGAAAGCAATGTAGAAACATGTAATTCCCCTCTACATTCCCAACCATGTATTTGTAACTTTTGTACAGAATAAAAAATCTTCATGTGCTTAAAATCTGCACAAGATAAAACAAGCAGTCACACCAAGTAATCTACCTGGAATCCAGCCCATTAGAAAGGCTCATGTCAGGATTATCAAACTAGATCAGACAGAAAAATCTTCAAGAGAATGCATACATGGATGACCAACTTCTAGAAGCTTTTGTCAGCCCTACAGACAATTCCTCCGATAGGTCCAACATACCAGCCTTCTTTCCTTATCTCAGCCAGCAAATGAATGCTATTAAATACGCAGTCTTTTTGCAGTGGGCTACACAAACAAAATACACAGTTAATTAATGCTGCAGTAATTTCTTTGATCTTCCAATGAAAACAAAATTTAAAAGTCATACTATTTCAGCCTAGAAGCTTAGAGTTAAAAAGCTTAGGAACTCATCTGGGACTTTGAATCCAAGAATCATTGGGCTGATGTCATTAAAAGAGCTGAATTAGACTTGTAATTATTCCCTTATGAGTTCCGCTGTCTATCGGAGAAAGAAGGATATTCATTTCTGTCCTCAAAATTGATTTACTTTGGTGAAAAAACAGAAGGGTTGGAGAGAGAAAGAACTTGGTTTTACCGTGCATATGACAGAATACAAGAAAATAAGCGTCAATAGTGAACAACATCTCTGCCAGTCAATAGGAGGCATACCTTCTGTTTACATGGCATGGCAGTTTCCTTGACATCCTCAGCATAAATACTATCTCCACAGTTCCAGCTGGCTGTCCACTGCTTAGTGCAGTAGCACTTCATTAACATGCAAATGGTTGACAGTTATTGGGCTTAAGTACATCTGCATATTTATAAACAACCATTCCAAACCACATCCCCATTAAAGGAAACTGCTTAATGACACCAAACCTAAAGTCTCTCTCATATCCATTAAACAATAAGCTGCAGCCAGATTCACTCATTTTATATTTGTATGGTACTTTTTAAAACACTTCTCACATAGCTAGGTCAAAAAAATGTGTCAATCGATTTGTTCTTTTGTGGTAATCAAACTTTTCTCTTTATTAAACCCTATTTTTCTATTGAAAAGGCAAAAATAAAAAAAAAAGTTATGTTTTAGAAATCAAGATAAGGTAAATTTACAGCAATAAAACACAAGCATCCAGTAAACCTTATTTAATGTTTTATCCATAATCTATGAAATATTCAGTCAAAATATGCAACCTCTGTATTTGCAAAGCAAAAGTTTGAGAAGCACCAGACAAACAATGCACAGAATTGAAAGTTGCCCCAAAAATCCACAAATTTAATTTCTTTGCTCAAAACAACAGTTCTGCACATCTAAGGATGACTTCTATGTGTCCTCCAATGCCACATCATTGAAGGCTCATCTCAAACCCAGCACAGACACCCCTACTTCTAGCAGCACATTCTATCCAAAGCATCTGGAGTTTTAACATGGATTTCCACAGATTTGGCCATAAACTCAGATTTCTCAAAAATTTTCATGCAAATTATATTTAGTGATAAAAGATTGTTTTAAAAAATCAGAAGTTAGCCAAAACCAGCAGGTTACAAACCAGCCATGAAGTATCAGAGACACCTACACGAACAGTTTCTGCACATGAACCACAGAACTTGAATAGAGTATTTTGTTACAGACAAGATGTCAACGTGAGCTGCACTTGCACGTTTAAAGAAAGTCCAGGTCTGAAAGCCAAATGCCTTCTCTGTAGAGACCTAATCTGGACAATCCCTCTGTATGGATAACATAAAAAGCTTCATTGCATCTCCTGCTTCTGGCCCACTATCTACAGAAACAATTTTAAGGATAACCGTGACGAGGAGAAACTGAAATATCTGAAATGTTAGCATGATAATCTGAAGCATTACATAAATACCACAGTAAAATACACAAGCATAAGCATTGCAAGCTTCATTTTGCTCATATTTGGCTGTATATATTTCACGGTATCCAAGTCAAGTATGTTCTCAGCTCTCTCTGAAGTTTTATAAGACATGTGCAACAAATGAGAAGTGAAGTACTGGAACAGAGAAGATATGTCATAACAACTACCAGTGCACAAGAAATTAACTTACTAGGACAAAAATACAAAAATCTGTGAAACTGAACCTAAGAATTCATGGTGCGTTTCTTGAGGTTGTGGGGTTTTTGATTTTTTTTTTTTGGTTTTGGGGTTTTTTGTTTTTTGTTTTTTTTTTAGTTTAAGAAAATGTGCAATAAACCCAGATATGCCCAAATGAACAAAATATGGAAAAAAATTCTAGAGAGCACTCATTAAAAACTAAATATTTTTCATTTACAGGAGCTAAACTTGCCTGCATATTTCCTATTCTATGTATAGGAGATGCTGCAGAGTAAGGTAATGCAGCAACTACTACAGCAACACAGACACACATATTTTCACATGGGATGTTGAAGCTTAATTAAAAGATAATTCCATATACAATTCACATAATATACTATGATAATTCTCAAAATAAAAGAAAAATAGTGAAGATAAAACTATTTTATGAGAACATACTTGTATTGGTTTTGTGTTTTTAATACAAGTTTTGTGCTTTCTCCACACTTTTGATTCATTTTTCATAGCCTCCAATTAAGAATAGGAATGCACCCAGCTAGGACTTCCTTTGTTCCCATTGCCTAAAATCTGGCCCCATTACAGCACATAAAGATTGAAGGTAGCATTTTAAAAACTCCCAAAACATTTCAGCTTTTAAGACTCTTCTTCAGAACCATGCTCAGAAGCATTGTCTCACTGGAAGTCAAAGTCCAAACTCTTTATAAAAACATTGGCCTTAGAAGTCTTCAATCCATTTGTAATTTCTGAAAGTTTTACCACCAGCCTAGAACATTTTCCTCTGGTATATCTTCCTATAAAGACAAGCAAAAGGACAGGTTTTTTATTGAACAAGTGCTTCAGAAAGAAAATACTAGAATGTATGGTGGGATGGTTTGTTTTATGAGCAACTGGTTTGGGGTTTTTTGAAGGTAAAAAGTTTAAGTTCCTGTTTTGAGTTGGCCTGTGTACCACTTTGGCATTCATTTTCTTTCTTGTACCAGTGATGACACAGCTGATGAAGTAAAGACCTCATTGGAGGTAATACACTAGTGGCATCTCATCATCAGGACAATTTGATTTTGTGACAGCTTACTGCTAAGATAGAGAGCTGGTTCTTACACAGACCTTTGATGACGCCTACCTTACCTTTCTACCTCAAATGAGTGAAATGCTGCCTACATGAGATTTAATATCAATGTGAGAAATCACATCTTTCATCAATGACGAACACAGCATACCAAAATAAGGTCAGCAAAATGGTGTGGGAGATACATTATCACGTCTGCGATCATCACTGAGCTTCTTCTCCTGTACTTCGGTGTGTGCTTTTAGCTGAACTCTCTCTGGTCAATTAAAAGAAAATAATGGATCAAGGAGACTGCAAAAAGAGATCACTGTCTTGCATTTGGGATATACTCTGACCTCCGAGTCACGTGATATGTGCCAGAAAGGTAAGTACACTGAGTGGGTAGATTTTTTGGAGTACACTGTGGTTAAACCAACTTTTTATCAGGACTGCCAGGTGGAAAGATGCTTGGGAGCAGACCCTTCTAACTGATACTGAGCTATATCTGGTCCTTTCAAGCTTCATCACTTTGCTTAGGGTCAATACCAAGACTTCAGAAGACAGATAAAGCTCAAGAAAGCAAAATATCTACTCCAAAGAAATACTCCTTGATTTCTTCTTTTAATATGAAGTGTTTACCAGAGTTTAGGGTCTTTGAAAAGACCTTGAAAAATCATGTTACCCCTTTTGACAAAGCCAGCTTTGAAGACCACTGAGTTAACAATCTCATTTTAAAAATGAACACTCACACTGCTTTGAATTAAATTCTAGTTTATTTCTATTACTGAACATCATTAAACAAAAAGAAAAAGTGCATTTATATAAAGCCCAGACAGGAATCTCAAATACAGAAGGCAGATCAGATCCAAGGCATACCTGACCAGCATACTCTCACCAGCACAGCACAGCTGATTGTTGCGCACTATGTGCAGAATATTTTGAATATGCTAACAACAGGACATTTTGAAGAAAATCAAAGTTTAATACACTTTCTTAGTCTTTTACAAAATTAATACTTTTAGCTAAACAGCACCCTCAATTACCAAGTGGGTCAGATATTTTTAGTTTCAAAGACCTATTTTCCAGCAAATTAAACTGTTTGGCCTGAAATTTTCCTTTTCTATAAACATAAATTTCAGTTTGCACAAACAAATGAATTGAAGAATACACACTGTGAAATCCTGGCGGCCTTTCCTTTGGGAAGCCTTAGAAGACACTTGCTTTGGATCAAGAACTGGCAACATGCCTGTCAGTTATGAACATGCCTGCTTTTTCTTTCTGGTTTTTAACTCAGAATCTTCTCAGATCTCTCTACCTGGTAGAAAATCTAAATCGGTGCACAGACACTTTGTAAAAATGACTTAAATTTCAATACATAAATTCTCTAAATTTGTGCTGACTTGCAATTGCAAGTAAAAAGCTGCTGTTAGGTTATAGAGGATCATTCTGCTCCTCAATTGGTGAAGTACCACAGAGAATTGCAGGAAAGAATTAATTATTTTGCCCTCATATCAGGGCTGGAACAGCATACAGTTAGTGCAATTTGCTCTTATACTGCATAAAGGGAAAACAAAACATCAAATAGCTTGTCAGTTTAAAGAGTGCTTTCTCTTTGAGGGGAGGGAAAGGTGAGAAGGGATGTTTATGTAAATGAGGCAGAGAAACTACAGAGAGAAAAGATGCAAGCATGTAATTAAAATCTGTATCATAATGCCTACATACAACATACCCACTGAGATTACAGGACCAATATTGATTCTAGCATCAAACTTTTCAATGTTACATTTTACAACTTAATAACTTTCTTTTAAAATATGCTTTTCATGTGTAATCTCTCTTATAGCACAATGGACCCAAGATGATTTTTCAAACAAAGAAAGACTTTTGTCAAACAGAAAGTGAAAACTTCTTTTAAACTCTGATCCCAGTTCTTTGATGTGATCCAAGCAGTTGAATGTCTGAAGCCACACAGTTTCATACCAGCTTGCACAAAACCAGAAGTTCTTCTGCATGTTATGGTGTACATAACGAGTGTTTGTAAGAGCTACATGGCTAGGTGTTAAAGAGAGATTCACATTTGGGTATGACCTTAGTAAATTTTGTAATTTTAAGGTGATACTCCTGAAAGTATTTACTTCTGTATTCAAAGGCAGTATTAAAAAAAGGGAAATGGTCCTCTGATATGGGGAAGGCATTTATTCCCCAAGTATTTTTAGGTCTGTTTTGTTTTACCAATAAAATCAGGACTTTTGACTTGGTAAGAAAGAGGTTTATTCAAAAAAAACGAAAAGCTGCATCTTTATTAAATCAAAACAGATTTGGACACTTGTCATTCTCCCAAAATGTAGATGATTATGAGGCCTAAGACAAGAGGCATAAGATTAGCAGTTTAATTTTTTTTCCTAAGGCTCTGGCTGTCTCATATGTCAGACAGGCATGTGTATTATGCACATCCAGCAGGGGACAAAGATCAGAAATTTAAAGGAGCTGTTTGTGATTTTGGATGGGATGTGGCACACAGATGAAAGAGCAAACATTTTTCCCCTTGGTTTAACGCTAGCACTAGATTCCTAAATTAAGCCCAGCAGGAAATAAACATCCACCACAGATTTCAAAAGATATCTCACATCTTTGTATTAAAACGTGTTATTTTAAGAGTCCCAAATGCTGCATGTCTGAGTTTTATTAAGTCCAGAGCCAACATAGGAAGTGTTATTTGATTTTACTTTAAAAGAATGCAGAAAATATCAGTGGACAATGGGATGCAAATTGCAGGAAGCCAAAACAAAATTGAAGAGTATGAGATAATGGGCCTGATGCTATTATCTACAGGAATACTAACGCCACAGGCTTCAAAACATTACTTTGATGACCTTGAGAGCTCACTCAGACTATAGAACATCAAGTTAGCAGATTTTCCAGGGGGAGTGGAAGGACAACAGTCTCAATTTTTCTCTTCCAAACAGACTGGGGAGATGTTTCTGGTATGTATTTCTGATTTTCTTCTACAACAAATAGCCACAATGTTGTACTCCAAAGGAGAACAAAATTAAACATCACTGCATGTGTTCCTCACACATTTCATGTGCGTGATTCTCGGTGAAAAGAATAATTCTATGTCCATATACCAATGCAGTTAGAAGTTTCAGCTCTGAAAATTCTCTATACAAAGCCTAAAACTATCAGGATAGGATTTTGCCCAGCTCAATCACAATACACTGAGCTTTTATTTTGGAGTTTGCAGACACTATTTTTTCCCCTCTTCTTTCCCACTGACTTTGATGATGTTTTGGGATTAAAACAAGGAGCAGACAGTTCCCATGAGATGAAAGACATAACTGCAAAGAACACTTACTTAGAAGATTATAAAGAAAAAACAAAACTCTTGGAGTTTGAGATGCTGTTATGTATTTATTTAAAGAAACACTCCCTTGAAGGGGCTTAGAGTTCAATATTTTAAATAAGTTTCTGCTTTATCAACTCTAGTTGGAAATAAAATGCCTTTTTTAATTGCCAAGCTGATCAAAACTGTAACAATACATTCCCAAGTAGGCTAAAATTATTCTTACAGGCAGAAAGAATAGCTCCAAGTTCTTCTGCAAACTGTGCCAGTAATAAAACCTAAGCTTCTCTCATTTATAGCCAATTACAACTCTCAGCAACTCCTACTCCAGTGGCACCATTTCAACAAGGTTCCACACATCCTTCCCCCATCAGCTAACTCCCAGCTGGGCACAGGGGCAGCCCTGCTATGGCTATGCCATGGTTCAAGAGCTTCAGCCAAGCTCTCAGGCCAGAGCAGAGACCTGGTAGGCTCACACATCTCTCAGAAAGGACTAATTTATCTTCTTCTAGCCAGTCCCACATTTCATAACATTTTTATTGCTTTCCCCTTCCAACTCTGCCCAAACCTCCTATGACCAAGACAATCAAAGGTTATTGGGTGAAGGGATGAGGCAGAAGAAGTGTGGAGGGAGAAAAAAATAAAAAAAGAGAGAGAGGTAAAAAAAAAAAGAGAAAAAAAAGAAAAAGTCTTGTTTTCTTTGGGAAGTAAGCTAAAGACTGAAGTAGTTTTGACAGCAGGCAGAATTCTGTGCACATGAATGAGCTTTCTCACACTCCTGGGTCAGCTGACCCAGAGGAGAAAGAAGACCTTTGGTTTCTGCTCCTGACACCACTTCTGCATGCAGTGTAAGCCAAGCTGATTTATGTTTCCGTTTGTGCAGGCTTAAAATAAGCCCATAGTAACTTACATACATCTTCCACATTGTGGACAAGAGTAATTTATTAGGTATAACAGGCTTTGAGATCCCTGGGTAAAAAATGGAAAGAACTAACTCAGTAGTTTCTAACTCAGGGCCTGATTGGCATCAGCAGACTCGCACGCTACTTCAGCTACCTACATTCACCAGCTTGTGTCTCCAAGTTACAGGTCTCATTATAAGTTTCCAATACCTGCAAACTTTAGAAATCCACCTCTGTGAGGTTTTGGCTGTGAGGTTGATGAGGTATTGGATTTACTATGAACTCAGATTAAAAATTATGCAGGACCTAAAGAAAATGCTGACAAAGACAGAAGCAAATACCAGTTAACATCCAAAACTCATCTCTCATAAAAGGCCAGCGAAACTGCACTTAAAACTCCCTGAATGTATCAACCTACGGGTGTAATAATTTGGCCCATCTTTGCAAAAGATAAGTTCATTCTTTGCAGGTTTTCTGTTTACATACATTATAGTAAAAAACATAAAAATTGTGTTTGCTGGTCTTTGCCAACTTCGGAATCTAGGAAAGAATGTTTCCTCCTTTCATTACATTTCTCTTCTTGCTAATGTACTTAAAGTCCATATTTGTCTACAATCCTAAAATGCAGATTTATCCCTTTATATTTGATCCTGTCTTTCATTCCAATCACTTGGCGATTATGCAGGCTTTGCCCTCAAAATTTTCCCGAATATTATGAAGCAGTAGCACTTTGTTAAATTGTTCCAGAAGTGTGACATACAGAATTTCTTTTAAAACATGATTTGCTTTTGTTTATAAAGCAGGTGTGACATAACCGCTATTTATCACACTGAGTAATGTCATTGTATTATGGTGGGCTGTGGCTGTCTCTTGAACATGTCTGTGCTCAGTGGTCTTGCACTTAAAACATTAAAAAATACAGTTACAATACTTCAAAAATTGCAAATGTGAATTGTAACAGTTTTCATGGAAATGTTGGTTTATTTTAAATGCTGCACTGACAGTAGATTTGTCACTGAAAGCAGTGAAATGCTACAATTTTGGTATAATTATCTCAGCATATTCAGGATATTAAACTGATCAAATTACAGAATTGATTTTTAAAGATTCCGTTTAGGGAAGTAGAGAGGAGATGCCTGGGAAAAAAACATCTGTTCCATCTGCAGAGTGGAATTGATTATATGTTCTGGATGGCTTATGCTCTAGGACTATAAAAAATTGCAGGTGACTTTGGTTACTAGAGGAGCTATTAGTCAGCCTGAATTATTAACATATTTTTGTGTAGTGTTGCTGCAAATACCTCCCTCAGTTTTCTTTTTCACTCTCAAAATGTAAACATTCAGAGCTATCATGGAAAGGAAGGTCAAAAGGTTGAATACAAAAATAGAACCTGAGATTCCATCAAAACTAAACTTTTATCTTGCAGTCAGTACACAGGAGAAAGTTTAAATCTCCTCTTCCATAAGCTGCTCTTAAAATCATTTCATATCAAGATATAAAATCCAAATATATCCAGAGACTGTACCACAGTGTCCAGAGAAGGTGTTGCACCCTTCGTTTGATGCTTAAACACCAAAGACCAAAAGGATTCACTGGGCAGCAGGAAACTATGAGAACAGAATTAAAGAAGACATTAGGATTCTCCAATACTATCATATCGTTGTAAAGGGAGATACACGGACTTAAAATCAGACAATTTAGAAGTCTAACATGCTTTATGCTTGTTCCAAAACACACATCATAACTAATACCAAAGTTTGCTGAAAGAACAAAAAAAAGAAAAAACATAAAGTATTTTTCTTTATTATTCTTTCCCATCATATACTAACATACAGTCCCTTAGGACATGACCACACTCCTTTCCACAAGATGCCATTCCCTTTCAATGCTCTGAATGAACAGTGATAGTTGAACAAGTGATCATTAATTATTTGGCCTTACTCTTACTATTCAGTGTGAAGTCCCATGTCTTGTTTACCATGTACTGTTCAAAGCCTGATTTGAACAATGAATTATTCATTTGCTTGTGGGTTTTCCTACAGTGCTCATCACAACATCTGAATGCATTACAAACATTAAGTGATTCATTTTCACATCATCTTTGTGTGATGATATGAATGATATCATTGTATGTCCATTACAGAAGCAGGGGCATGACACAGGGATAGTAAAGCATCTGTTAATTCCGAGTACACAAATGGAGGCTTGCAGGGCCAAGTTTCTTCAAAATACTTACATTTGTCACACCATTCTAGCCAGTTTCAGTAGCACATGTGGATCATAATCAGGGGTGGTCTCAGAGCAGGCCTCTAGAAAATGAGGAGGACAATCAGAATTCCCTGATCACATGACAACATTTTGGTTTTAAACCATACTGTACATTTGATGTGATGAATCAAAAATGTTGACAGTGGAAAGAAAGAAATTCTTAGAAGAAGATGTTACACTGCACAGGTATAAAAAAAGGTAAACAGCAAAAACTCAGATACAACAGATGCACCAATGCACAATAAGAACTGGTGCTGTGCTGCTTTTTCAGAGATCATCATATTTCAGAGGATATCTATTTTTCATTAGACATGGGGGGAAACGCAGTGACAATCAGGAGAAGACTGAGTTGCTTAATGCCTTCTTTTCCTTTCTTTTACAGTCAGACCAATTGACGTCAGGCTGCCCAGCCCCTGAGCTTGAAGACAGGGAGCAGAATGAAGCCCCCACAATCCAAGGGGAAATGGTCAGTGAGCTGCTATGCCATTTGGACACATGAGTTCATGGAACCAGATGGAATCCACCCAAGAGTACTGAAGGAGCCGGTGGAGTTGCTCACTGAGCCATTTTCCATCATTTACCAGCAGTCCTTGCTAACTGGGGAGTTCCCATTGACAGGACGTTAGCAAATGTGATGCCCATCTACTAGAAGGGCCAGAGAGCATCTGGGGAACTTCAGGTCTGTCAGCCTAACCTTGATGCTGGGGAAGGTCATGGAACAGATCAGCTTGAGTGCCATCATGCAACTTGTAGAGGACAACCAAGGGATCAGCCTCAGCCAGCAGGGTTTATGAGAGGCAGGTCCTCCTAGGCCAAACTTACCTCCTTCTGTGACAGGGTGACCGACTGTAGGGGGTTGACCTGAATTGACAGACAACCTGTTAATCCAATTACGTTTCTCTCAATGTCACATGTTTAAATTGCGTGGAAAGGCAGGACTTGGGGAGAGAGTCTTCTTCCTTTCTTTTCAGCTGGGTGTTGGGACGGGACGGAGGGGTGGCCCAGAGCCCAGGGCCCGGGGCCCGCTGAGTCGGGCCGGGCCGGGCTGGGCGCCCTCTCTGTCCCTCTTGCCCCCTCCACTCCCAGCGCCGCAGCAC